>JABFPJ010004647.1:0-13379 GCA_022817425.1 Gryon sp. ZL-2020 | reverse complement strand
CGTTCTTAGATTTCATAAGAGGTTGACTAATTACTCAATTCAATAATTCAACAGAAATAAAAAATATATATTATTTCACGTTAAAGTTGAATGCAGATTTTCATTTTTTTTTTTTTTTCAATTATTTAGCTTTACGTAGGACTTAGGTTTAATTTTTCATTTTAATGAAACAATCCATTATTAAATTTGAATAGACCAAATATCTCAGATGTGAATTAAATTTTGCCGGTATATATTTGAATAACAACAAACATTATAATTGAAAATCCACTGATTAATTAAATGTTTTTAATTCTAATTTTTATTTGAATTATGAAGGTTTAATGAATTAAATAATTCACTTACCTGGTTTGTATATTTATATTATTATAATTATTATAATAATATATAATAAATAATAATCATACGAATGATTACTTATTAAACAATAAATATAAAATTATTTAACAATAAATATATATAAAAGTGAACATATAATATGCATGCTTCATTTATTAATATTTAATTCTGTATTTAAAATCGAAAAAAGCAACGAGATTCCCCATTAAAATATCTTCGGATTATCGTTAATGAATAAATATAACTGGATATTTAGTATTTTAAAAACCTAAATGATTTAAATGTGATTCAATTTACTTTTAACATATGTATATAACATAACTAAAAAAATCAATTTGCATTTTTTTTAAATGAATCAGTTTTACATAGTTTAATTCGATAAATCGGTAATGTCGGTTCCCATAGATTTGACATCCTCTTAGAATTGTAAATTTAATCGGTACTTCTTGTCGCCGTTTATCTTACCGGTCGAAGTACAATTACAACTTTTTGATTTTTCATTAATTACAGATTAATATTAATAAATGCATATATAATATTAATTTCTAAAATTATATGTAATATTAATCTACAATGAAAGTTATGTTTGCATGGTTTGACAGATCATTAAAGCGAGATACTTTCAAAAAGCAATTTTGCTTTAATTATTTCATTATTTCACTTTAAATACATCTTAATTACTTAATAATTTATGTATAAATTATTACGTTAATAATCAAATATAATAAAATATTTATAACTTAATACGAAATCTAACCTTAAAACTCAATGGCAAATGTGAACTGCAAACTTTGAAATTCTAAATTGTCAAAGCAGACATTTGTACATATTCAACCAAGACTGTTATTAGAACTGTCTATTATGTTCTAAACATAATGAAAACGAATATGGTTGTCTATCCGTCGATATTCTAGTATGCATTTAAAACTACAGATAATATTATTCTCGTATTATTTGTAGCATTAATTTATATTTATAATAATAATTTACAACCGGTAAATTATTTAAAATGATTTACCGGTTGTATTTCACATTTTTTACTTCATATAAATTAACACTGAAAACATTTCATAACTTTTTCATTTTTAAAAATTGCATTAATTTAGTGTACACCATATATATTTAAGTTGTGCTAGAAAGGTTCTTTATAATTAAAAGCCTCTGTTAATACGAACAAGAATTCGTATAACTCCAGTCTTACACTATGTATGATAAGCTGAAAATAAGTTGTTGATTCAGACTTATAGCTTATTGGAGTGATTCATTCAAATATGTGAATAATAGGATGTTTTAGCAAATTTTTAAATAAATATGTATTTATTTAAATATATAAAATAATTTTTTTTACTATATAAAAACTAACAAAGGACAAACTAAGGACAAACAAAAAATAATCATATGCTACTTTAAACAATCAAATTAAATTATTTTGTAATTCGCTTCATTGTAGTAAAAAATCTATTTATCACAACTGAACATCTTTTTCAATTTGTTTAAACGTTCCAGATTATATATCTAATAGGTTTAATTATTCTATTGCAAATTTTATTGTTGCTACATCCAGTGTAGAAAACGAACGAAGGAAAAACAGTTATATCGAATATAATTATGATATAATTTTTGCAGAATCAGTGAAAAAAATGAAAACAGCTGATTCATAAATAGCAAGTTTTCTGACAGAAATTACTCAAGTCTGGGTTAGACATATTTGTCTGTCATAAATAGTTGTCATCATATTAAGAGAAATAGAGATCCATATGAAAGTTTTTTTTTTTCAATACCTACTTTAATTTATTATAAAGTTTAAGCAATGAAACACTGGAATGCGATTTTAAAAAAAATGACTTTTGCATTTATTTGCCTTAATTAAAAAATATCTTTACAAATTGTTTTGTATATTAATCAAAATAATGACAAGCAGAGGCAACAATTAAAAAAAGATTATAAAAAACAGAATTTTGTTTAAACAGTAATTAGAGTTGATGTTTCGATTTCCTTTCCATACATCATAAAGCTATTAAGCATCGCATTAAAAGTCGAATTAATGATTATCTACGTTGTCAGCACAATAGTTTCTCGTAATAAAAATCAAATTAACTTCACAGATGTTGTCTACTCTTCAAGTTGTTCGCATACAAAACTAGCGAAAAATCATTTACTGTTCTTCAAAGGAAATAATTCTTCTGTTCAATAAAGTTAAAAGTGACAACTTGACATTAATTCAAGAAAAATTACAATAATTTAGATTAAAAATTATAATAAAAAATTATTAAAGCATTATTAAAGAAATATATTTGCCATTGGTGTCGAAACTATTCCATTTTGAGGAATCAGAGAAAGGAAGAATTGGAAATTTTCTTTCTCGCCAGATAATAATAAATAAATGAAAAATACAAAAAGTGTTATATCATTGAAATATCATAAGATGAAATAAAATCTCACCAGGGTTTATAATGTTCTCTCTCAATGACACGTCACATAGCATCGTCACTATCTTCCTTGTAAGTCTCAAACTGTCAACCATATCACTGTCATCGTCTTATTTACTTAATTTCATATTCACTCGCGTAGCATAAATAAATAATCAATTCTAAACATTTTGCCATTTTGGTTCTCTTTTACAATTATTGACCTTTAAATTGTTTTCTACTACTTATTTTTCTTATTGGCGTTTCTTTTTTGCTTATCACTCGCATTAAATAAATATATTGAGTTTTTCTTAACGAAAATTGACATTGTAGCGCATATGATTCAGTGGTCAAAATCTTCCGGTCGAACGAGAAGTTACAGAGCAAATTCTTGAACGAGGAAAAAGCTCGCTAGGAACGGAAGGCGCGAACTGTCATCCACCTCTCGTAGACGACCGGCTGGCGGATGGTGACTGAGTAGGCCAACCGTTCGCCGTTCGGTCCCCTCTCTTCGCCCAACTAGTCTATCCTTCTTTCGCTCTTCTCCGTCGTCGCTCGATCGTGGAAGAGGCGCGGAAAATGCGGAAACTGTCAGCATGATTTCGCGCCGGACAGGAAAGACGATTTTTCGCAACACTAATCCGCGAATTTTTACAACTCAAATCTATTTCATTAGCTTTGCGCGATTCTTTTTCTAACTTAAGATATAAATGAAAATTACACTCTCCAACACATTTTCTACATTTTATTACACCTTTAATAATTATAATTTTACAATAAACGACTTTTAAGATTATTTATAAATTTACAACTTTACGTTAAAATAGTTTACTTTAACAATGTCAAATTCAAATTTCTGCATGACATTTTTTCTACTAAATATTTTAGATATAATTGTTTTAATACAAAATTTACAAATACTGCATTATTCATTTTGTATAATAGTAACGACAATTATTAGTGCATTAAAGGAAGAAAACTACCCAACTCGATATTTTAAGATTTACTTGAATTTAAATTAATTAGTTTTTCATAATTTTTGACTATTTAGTTTTTGAATTAATTCAATTTGAATTTTCTGTTTTTTCTATCTCGATATATAGGTTAGAATAGAGCCGCCAATCGTTATGTCATTCTAAAGCAGCGTCGATGCATGTTTATATTGGCGGCGCTACTCTAACTTATGTATCGAGATAGGAAAAACAGAAAATTCAGATTGAATTATGTTATAAACTAAATGATGAAAAAATATTTAAAAAATCAAGTATTATTATTTCATCAATAGAAAATTATTGACGAAATTACAAGTAAAGTAAAAAAATGAAAAAAAAATGAACGAGTTATGAATTAGACGAAGAAGAGTTTGGGTAAAAAAGCATATTATATATATAAAGTCAAAAATTCCGTTTTAAGTATTTACCACTAGTACCGCTGGATACAGTTACCAACAGTACTCAGCGTCCACAAAATATGATACACACTATAAAATGAGAGTCATTCGAAGCACTCTATTTTTCATACATGTAGATATACAGAAGCTTAAAAAAAGATAAAGGTTCTGTTTAAAAACGTGTTTATGTGTCATCATTTTTATCAACACAATTTTTGCGTAATATATCATGTTTACAATATATAATAATTATTTAGTTAGAATAATATTTCATATCTCTTAATTATAAATATGAGTCGATTTGTTTTAATTTATCAATTTTATAGAATTATTTATATAAACATATATATATATATATATATATATACGCAGAGCAGAATTAATATAACAATTTTAACAACAATCTTTAAAATTGAAAGTTTATTGAACTTTTCATTAAAAACTATTGCTTTTTCACGAATTTTCATACTCATATACTCAAATACTCAATAACATTTTATTGAAAAGTTCATTAATTTTTCGCGAAATTTTGCATCTGTCCTTGCATTACTGAAAGTTCAGTAAATTTTCAATTTTAAACATAAATTTTTATATTAATTCTGCTCTGCATGTATACATATGGTTTCAGAGTAATCAATATGGCCCTGTGAAATTAAAGCATGCAAAACATTGCAATCTACAATCATGTAACATCCGGTTTTATACGCGGTTTATCATAGCCGTGATAGATAGTTATTTAAAATTAAGACACATCATTATCACTGAGATAATAACTCAAATGGACACTAAAAACTTTTATTTTATAATTTATTCTGATTTATCCTTGAAATTGACTATTATTTTATTTCCACTTGCAGATGAAAAACTGTCTTTTAGAATTATTTCATAATGACATACTCACCACATTTCCATATATATTATATACTGAGAAATTAATAAAGTTTGGATCACAAGTTAATTTTACTTATATCGTTCGATAATAATGTGCAATACATATTCACTTTTTCATTCATTATTATAATAAATTCACTTGATTTGTAAGTTTACAATGATTGCAACTCATTATAAACTTAAACTCTTTAATAAAATTTCAATTGCTCAAAAAGATTGATTGAATTTCACTTCACGTAAAGTTAATTAATTAAATCATTAAAATTTAATTCAGTTTAATGATTATAATAAATTTAACATTATGTTAATAATATAAAATACTTATTTTTGGTACATGTCTGCATTTCAAATGTGTCAAACTAATCTACAACCCGAAACCGAAAACTGATTAACAACGTATTTCAATATACACCCATACACATATCACATCATATGACATGCAATACTGATGTGTAATGAAAGTCATAATGTTTGCTAATTGCAAGATCGATTATCACTATACATCACAAGCGTTCACTCCAAAAGCATTTAATAGATGTGTAATTTTTCTCTACATATGTGTTTAAAAAAATGTCACGTCAAAATGTCTAAATTACGTGTATTAAAAAATTTGAAAGTACTTTTTAAAAACAAAAAAAATCTTGTTCAATTCTTTCATCTTTTAAAAAAGATTTCTTAAATTTTGTATTTTATTTTTCTCGTATAAAAATTGTAGATGTAAAAGTGTAATAAATAATGTTGCCGATTCGTCGACAAGAGATAGCAGACTCGTTGGATCTCAAAATATCCCGAACGAAGAAAATAGTCGCGTCGACGCTGACGCGCATGGAAATAGAAAATAGAAATGGATTTAGAAATAGAGCCACAGCGTAGTCGCCGTTCTAGAATTCGACGTAACACACGCGCCACGACTCTTCTACGTAACGATTCCCTCTAGTTAGGGCAACCGAGTGAAACGGTGCCCATCCGCAAGGGTGCTTACGTTGCCGGGAATATAACGGCCCGGCTATCTCAAAAGTAATACTCATGTTATTTTGGTTTAACAAGCGGAACATGGGACTGATTAATTTTTACTAATAATTATTATGTTTCAACAGATTTGTTCCTAGAGTTTAAATTTTCAAATTATGTGTTAGTGAGCAATAATTATTTGATACTCTTTATTGCTAGTCAAAACAATAAAGAAACAACAATAATTAAAATTGTTCTTTTTGCGAGGACATTTTATTTGCAACAAATAAAGTTGATAAATTAGTTTTTTATGTTGTTGATGTCAGTATTCTTATTATAAAATGAAATTAATGTATTTTCTTTCAAAGAACGCAGTATAAATATATTGAAATTTCGTTATCTTATGTATACATTTTGTACTTCTTAACGATGTACTTCGATACGGCAAAGTATCTCTTTTAAACAATATACAAATACTAAACAAGATACAAGTACTTTGTTACTGATTTTTATATATTGTTCAAACATTCTAATATTTAATAGCAAAGTATAAAAGATATATTTTATTTGGAATATTAATCGAAAAAACTTAATTAAACTTAAATTAAAAGTTGCTTTCATTATAGTAAATTCATAATTCATTATATGGGGCATTTACTTGTCATTTGATTTTCCCAATAGTAACAGGGCATTAATTATTATTTAGGCTTACCAAATATTGATATATATATGTTATACATGTATATGTATCCTCGCATTTACATTCATAATAATATCCATTACTGATACTAATATATTGGATTAAATTTGCATAAATATTAATTTCATACTACAACATTAAATATTGGCAAATGACAAATTTTTACGTAAAATCTTACAGGATCGTTAAATTAAGGACTGCTGTTTTTATACGTAATTTCTGTATTCCATTGTACTCAGTAACTTTTACTTTATATTTAAAGGTTAGTTATATATAAGGTATGTAATACAAATTTTGAATAAAAAATATGAATTTTTTCATATTTTTTATTGTCAGAAAGACAAGACCGCCAACTATTTTAGTGCGTGATGATTTGTGTAATGTTTTCAGTGAACCAAAGTCTAAAGTAAAGAACGACGAATGACGAAAGAGACATAATAAAGCAATACTGCATATTACTATAAATATTACGAATTATCAAGTCAACTATGAGTATGTTTCGTTTAATTGATTGATTAATTAGATAAAAAAAATTAATAAAAAAGTGACAAAAAATGAAATAAATAAAATAAATACTATAAACGAGCTGTAAACAAGTTTTTGCCTACTGTAAAATAGAAATTGTAATATTTCAACATAAAATAATGTGTCAATGAAATCGCTAAATTCCACTTATAAATATGTATCCAATACATCTTATTTTCTTGCCCATACAAAAAAAGTTCAATTAAAACGTACTTTCATGTTATTAATCAATTTTACAATTCCATCAACTATTGCTATTTCCATTGACGGAAATGCACTCAAAGGAATGTTGCATATAATTTGAAATATATAACCAGCATCCTGATTTCCGAAAGTACCGTTCAGCGCGGATACATTTTTCTTTCTTTCCGTCTGTTTTTCCCCTTTTTTCTCTGGTGTTTAATTTAATCCAAAAAGACAATAGCTGTAGTATTTGAACTCCTTTCTCTCAGAATATAGTATTGCCAATAAATTGTTAGTTAGTATGAAGTCGATCAACCATAATCTAATTGTGGTCATGAATAATGTATCATACATCGATACGATTAGAGTTACCCTATTCAATGTCGACGACGAAAGACGAAGACAACAAGCGACGTCGACGACGAAGTTATATACTTCCTCGAATGCGGTGGCATCCTGGCAGCGACTAAATTGACCGGCGTGAAACTTCGACGCGCTCATTGCGACTGCGTAGGTAGAACGACAACACTTTTCAAGCCACCACTTCCTTCCTCCAATAGAAGAACGGACGAGTAAATGCGAGTACTACCAGCTTTTAACGTTGTGTACGAACCGTAGACGATAGTAGATTCATTCATAAAGTCGACGAGTTTCGCTTGTCACGGTCGCGCTAAAGAATCGAACGCTAATGATCAAAACGATCGTATATTTAATGCCGACATATTCATTAAGACAATGCGTATTTATTGGTCTAGTTACTCAAACGCTCATAGGAAATATAATGCGATGAATGAAAAACGCTAAAAAATAACATTGTAGTATAATACTTTGCGAAAAAATGACCCCTTTTAATTGTCGTTTAATTGGATATGATAATCACGTTTGCAGACAACTTTGTAGAGATGTTATAGTGTAAAAAATTGCGAGTATAATTATAATAGTTGTCGAAGGGAACGAATAACTGAATGAATGGGAGTGAATGTGAATTTATAATGATACTAAATAAATTACAATGTGCTTTACCCCTTAAATATTTCAATACTTGATGATTAATTAGTTATACGTTTAAATGATTGAAGTTATACGTTTTAATTGATTCACAACATGGCAATATTGTCTTTTGGTTAGTCTTATCGAAAAGTAAAAGAGACATTTAAACTTTGATAATAGATTGAAGAAAAAAATAAAATTATCAAGAAAGTGTTAATAATTTAGTGTAAATATTTTAAAAAAGAAATTTAACTAGATTTAATTTTCTTGAAATAAAAACTAATTATATAATTAGACAAATTTATTTTGTCTTGTAAAACGAGATGATTTAATGATACATTTAATTTAAATTAAATGACAAAAGACAAGCGGCAAAATGCATTTCTTAAATATTCTCCGTGTAGCATGTATTTGAAAGGACGGTGACCCTAGATGATCCTGGGCGGAACTTCTTCACTTCCGGTGCTGTTCCGCCAGGACTGTTTCTACATATACATATAGATATATATATATATATAAAATTTTGTGTTTTAACACTACAAATACAAACGTTCTGATAACAACGCTTTTAAAGCTTTTTTAAACCTTTTAAAATGTTTTTTTCTAAGAAAACGTATAATGCGTTTTCAATAAAACATTAAAAAAATTTGCAAGTGTTCTGTGCAAAACGTTTAATTTTTATAAAATGCTTCAAAAAATAGAAGTTTTACAGTGAATGTTTTCCAAAATTAATCTAAAATAGAGACAGTATTGACGGAATTTTTTATACAAAAGCTAAAGTAATTACAAAAATGTAAAAAATATATATTCTATTTTTAGAACAATAGTACTAATGTAACATCAAGTTAACTTTTTATATTGCAAAAATGTTTATAATTTCTGATACAGAGTTATTAACAGTCTATAGAAATTATGTAAGAACTTAATGTATTCCATAAATTTTAACATGTAACCAACCCCCCAATATTCAAACAATAGAATTTTTACAGATTAAATGAACTCGCCAAAATGTCAACTCTGGGAATGATATACCCTTATAGCGCAAAAATTTTTTTGCTTTATACAAAAAATGAAAACATCCATGTTGAAATGTTTCTGATAATACTATTGTCGCACAGAATAATGTTAATTAATAAACAATAAGAAACTTTTTTAACTATAAAACTACATTGTATTATAATTTTTTCTTCTCCAGTGTATAGATAATAAATTTTCGTTTGACCTTCTTTATGGAATTATTAATTGAGTTTAATATGACGTAGATTGTATATGTATGATTGTATAAAGTACATCTATGTAGACATAATTAACATTTTTTATTTCAACTGAATTTCATTGTATTTCATTTTCATAATCATTAACTATTTAATGGCATTGAGTTAACTTTATGAATGAGTTTGATTTTTACTACACGATGATCTAATTACTTTCAAGTGAATTTTAAATTAAATGTTGTGTTACGTTTTACACTGAATGAAATAGAAATTGTATGCTGAATGTATAAAAACTATTCATTCATTCCTTGATTTTAAATGTTCTTTGAATTTACTGCTTATATGAATTGTTGTTTCTGAACAGCAATAAAAAGTAATAATTATAAATCTTACCTTCAACGATAATAGATTTTTTCTTCACTTTTGCTGCCACTTACAAGATCCAAAAACTGCACACAACAAAAAAAACTATAACACAACTGAAACAAATAAAAACATCACACAATTGTTTCTCCCTTTTCCCTTACACTTTGTCATTTTAAATAATCACTTTCATAACATCAATCTCCTTGACGAAATTAAAACTACATTTTCTCTTAAAATAATAGTTTCGCGCAATCAAATGATCGATGACGAAAATTAGTGTCGGCTCGAGCAAAAGCATGTGTTTTTCATCTTTATTTGTAGCGCAATAAGAAGCTGCCTTATATGCTTGTATTTCTTTTTTTTTCTTCGAGAAAAATTTGTGGTAGGATACCGCTGTCGTGCAATTGGTAACTTCCTACGACTTCCGGTTTTCACTCGAGGTCGTTGATTATTTTTGTAGGAAGTTTGCCTGAAGTATAGGATGGGAAGTGTGAGTGGAACTTACCGACTTGTACAAGAGAAGACTGGGATTTAAAGACTGTTAACTCAATGAATTTGAACATAGTGAACAGTATCATTTAAATTAAATAAAAAATGTATCATTCTTTTTTGCTATATGAATGATTTGAATTAAATTTATAAGGCTTAATAGAATAAATTTAATTGATATTTAGTAATTTGTTAAAAATGTTTAAATGTTCAACAAATTATTACATTTAAAGAAACAAATAAAATAAAAAAGGAAGCAACTATTCGCACTCCCGTTTCCGTGTATATAACCGTGTACACGGACGTGTCATATCACAGTCAAAGTTAGTTTTGTTAGTTTTTTTAAACTCACAAAACTAACCGGAAACATGCCAGAGTAATGCCAGAGTCATGCTAACGTCATGTTAGAGTTAGTTTTGTTACTTTTTTTAAAACTAACACAACAATCGAAATATTTCGTGTCCACGTCCGTGTACACGAAAGTTTTAATACGTAATCATTAACACTTACACAGATTCCGTGTACATGGGTGTGTACACGGAAACGGGAGTGCGAATAGTCGCTTCTAATAAAAAAATGTTCATACTTTGCTATTGTAATCAATTTAATTGTAATCAACGAAAAATAAAAAATAATGTGATCGTTAAATTGTTAAAGTAATATTTTTAGTAAATTTATTCATTTTAAAAATTAAGGAATAAGAATATATAGTTATATATTAATTTATGAATTACATTAGAGTATACTGCAAAATTTTGTGATTTTAAGATTAAATTTTACCTTTTCTAACAGGAAAATTAACAGTAAAGTTTCTGTGATTTTTGGCTCAGTGTATGAATTGTTATTCCGATACCTTTATGTAAAAAGAATAAGGAGAAAGGATTTCTACAAAGAAGGAGGACAATGTCCAAAGGTGAACTGTTTTCATTCTACTAGAATGAAAATCATTGGTCGTGTAATTAGCATTGCACTTATTGTTACTGTTTAATGATGATTAAACAAATAAATACACTCATAGAAAGGATTTTTTATAACAAATAAAAATTAGAGTTAAAACAACTAAACTTTATAAATTTTCAATAAATATTTCGTTAAAAGAAATAAAATTTTAGATGATCCAACTAAAACTTTCTCTGAGTTTATAAGTTGATAATATCACACTTTGAACAACTACATAAAATCATTCTAAACAATAATAATTATTTTCAATATTTTATTATTCCAAAATAGTACATTTTAAATTTATTATTTTAGAATAAAATTCAAAATTGTTATTTCTTAAATGAAATAAGATATTTTAAAAAATAATGATTCCATTAATTGAAAAATTTATTGTTGAGAAATTAACAAATTTAGATTATAAACATATAAATTATAACAAATTTTTCGACACTTTATTACAAAATTGAAATAACACGGTACTTCTAAATCAGGTCGAGTAAACTAAGTCAGCTGCTTTGTAAGACTGCCACAGACACGATTGTTGGACTTCATTGAGATTATAAAACCACCCTTACACATTTCGTTGTCCTACCCCTCATATTATTTTTATGTATATATTATGTTTTACATATAATATATATCTATGTTAAAATTAAGTTTACATGAATTTCAGTTTTTACTTGTTATAATATTATTTTCTTTAAGCAATGTTGTAAATATAAAATATTATAATTTAATAATAATATTTTACAAAATATTAATTGTATAATTTTATGTGTATAATTTATATGTTAATTATTGAAATATTATTAATTTATTTATATAAAAGTAATATTTTATATTACTTTTATATTTTAACAAAATTCGTATATGTTCATTATAAATGTAAAAAATGTACCAGAAAAATTGTTGTAAATAACGTCATAATTGTGGTATACATATGTATGATTTATTATAATTATATAATAAAATTATGAGAAAAAATATTTTTACTACCGTTTAACTGTGACAGAACAATAATAAAAATGATGTATGACAGAAAGTCAAGATGTAAGAGAATTCCAGAGGGACTGGTTACGCTCTAGATGGAAATTAATCTGAGCGACTGGTTATACTCCAAAAGAAACCTCAGGGCGACTGTCTATACCTTGCGTAAAATATAAAATGCACTATCTATTTCAAAATTTTGCATTTTTAGAAAATTATCCATCCACCCGTCTTAAAGTTTCCTAATAATTCCAAATAAATGTTGCACAATTTCTAATACACATACAAACCATGTATATGAATTTATACAAATGTATAAATGTGTGTATTAGGAAATTTGAAACATTTATTAGGAATTGTTTGGAACTTTTAATTCGGGCATTCGGGCATAAATAAAAAGTATATGAAAGGATGAAGTTGGTTGTATATGTCACTGTTTGGCAACTTCATGCGTCATAATTTATTTTTTATTGACAGTTATTATCCATCCATCCATCCATCCATCCATCCATCCATCCATCCATCCATCCATCCATCCATCCATCCATCCATAAATAAAAAGTATATGAAGGGATGAAGTTGGCTGTATATGTCACTGTTTGGCAACTTCATACGTCATAATTTATTTTTTATTGACAGTTATTAAGAATTTTGACATGTATTAGTTAATTTGACAGTTAGTTAATATAATTATAATATTAATGTTAGACAATGAAATGAAATACCAATTCGTATTGTGCGCGCAACGCACATTAATAAATAATTTATAACAAATAATATTGAGTAATTAACTTTCAAGTAAGATTTTTGTATTTGTAAATCCAGTGATTGCGCCCCTGGTTAAAGTGAAATAAAAAATCATAAAAGTTCATTCAAAGAATATTTCATAATGAATTCCTATGAGCGGTGCAACATGACAATTGTAGTTATTCATAGAAATTCATTATGAAAATTTCATAATGAATTGTTATGATTTTGTATGAAGGAACATTTTTTATAATAAA
>JABFPJ010004646.1:0-13381 GCA_022817425.1 Gryon sp. ZL-2020 | reverse complement strand
TTCTATGATGAGCAATAAAAAGCTATCGTACAAATACATATAAAGAACTACAATCATATAGTAATAACTAGAATTTAGTTATCATTAATAATAAATTAAAAATAAAAATTACTGTAATTTGTATCAGAAATGCCGTAATTAAATTTTAAATTTAAATTAAAATTAAAAATTGAAATAAAAATTTTAAATGTAATTAAAAACGTTACGAAAGGAGCACGAGTAGGAAAATTCCAAAGTTCTGCTTAATTAGATTTTTAATTACATTTAAGAATACAAATCTTAATCAATGACTCTCTGGAAGAAATACAAATTGAAATTTATGTCTGAAAACTTCAAAAAATGCATTGAATTTAATATTGCAAAGTGTGATTCTGAAAAACGAAACCTTGCTTGAATCCAAACAAAAATTTAAGTTTTTCTCGAAATGTTGCCGAAAAAGAGGGATTAATACAATTTTGAAAAAACAATTGTACAGTTTGTTTAATTCAAAATTGTTCTTTTTCTCTTTTTAGGGAATTTTCAAATGTGTTAAGTGAATTTTCACAATCGAGAAATGCTTTAAAAATTCTTTGATTACTTTCCTCGTCCCTTAAAATCAATTCTGCAAATATTTGCTTTACATCTATAATTTATAGTAATTTTTATTCTCATGTTATAACAAAATAGAAAATCACATATTTTTTATATGTCTCATTTTCTGCAATTTATTAGACTATGTTCTAAATTAAGTCTAATCGGTCTTAATGTAAGAATATTATATTCGATATAAGATTATTTTTTGTTGAATTTAAGAAAATGAGATAAATATATTTTACATTGTATGAATTTAATTTATTATAATTTATTATATTATTTATTATATTTATTATATAATTATATTATAATTTATTATAATTAATCTTCATTTTTTAATATATTTTTATTCATCTAACGAAAATTTTAAATAACATATGTGTACTCTTTTTTTATCAACTACGTTCATTTCAAAAACTAGACGGCAGAATAATTATTTTAATATATCATAGTAAAGTGTATGTTCTACATAATGACATACTATTTTTTTATCAAAATCCTAAGAACAGAAATGAATATTAATATATTAATTAAAAACATTAATTTTTTTACTTTTTCCTATAATTTTGCAATGTTAAATGCAATCTTATCTTTGGCAATTAATATCTCAATAACTAAACGGTAAAAAGGGCTGAAATTTGTTTAATTAATAACGTTTTTAACTTATATTTTAGTTAACAAAAAATATTTTTAAAAAGTAACTAAATATTACATTTCAAATGAGAACGAAAAACTAATATAAGTAACATTATAAAGTTCAATTGTAAATTGGCTGATGATAATAAAAAAAAAGAAAACATAGCGATAACATAAAAATCATAAATATTAAAACACTTAACGGTAAACAATAACGAACTATCAAAAACTGAACAATAAACAAAGAAACTATTTCTATTGTTTTTTATGTAAAATACAATAGAAGTTTCTCAATAATATTAAGAAAACATCATAATTACATTGTTTTAGCAGTAAAAAGCAAAACAAAACAAAAAAAAGCCGTCGTATTTATTTTCATATATATGTATGTTTATAGTCTATTCTGAAATCACCAACTGCAATCACAAAATTCACGGCATGCAGAAGTGAAATTGAGTTACGATTTTTTCGTCATTTGGAAAATAAATCGCACGTTCGACAAGGTGGCTTTTTTATTTTCACGTGAATAACGCGCAACCAGCACGGGAATGATATGTATCGCAAATACGTGGTAACGGCTTTAAAACCAGTGAAATCTGCATGCCATCTATCGAAGTCGATTCGGCACGCTAATTTGCAGCGCGTATTTTATTTAAGGAATTGAAAAGTATCCTGACATAATATAGTGTTGATTCTAGTATTTCTTATCACAAATTCGTCTTTTCGTGTATGCTGAACAAAGATTATAACGAATGATTTCCTGAATCAATTGACACCATGTGTGATGTATAGTCGCGCAACAAGGTACTTGTTAATTCAGTGGCGTCAGTTCCGTAGGATGCAAGATTTATTCAGTTAATCGTTGAACATTTTCAATGAATGTCCACATCACATAGACTAAACATATCGAAGAAATGTATAATTATTATAATGTGCGAGAATCTTTTGTTGTCGTCATTTTAAATAATCGAGCAAGAAATCTTTAACTACATTATTTTACTTTGAAGGTTATACATCGAAATAGGTTAGTTTTATAAAAACACCTTCCGAAAGTAAACAAATTGTAGATATTCTTAAGTCACGCAATTATTTCATGTTATTTTATTAACGAACGATAAAATATATGATTATTGTGGCTTAAAAATACCTACGGATTGTTTGGTTAAGAAAGTCGTTTTTGTAAACAAACTGTGTTTATAACTCAACTCCATCACTGTAATGCCGGTAAGTAAATAACTGACAGTAAATGTTTATATAAGGTATAAAAGGTTATACAATCTAGTTTATCAGAAATAATACAAAATGTAAGTTTATATGGTTAAATATACGATTTATTTTGATTTTTTATAGGTTACAAACATGTAAATACATAAGTAAGGAGGTATATAAGTAGTCATCTAAAAAGGGACGAGTACACGTGATTATCTGCAATAATTGGAAACAGAAAATCAGAAGTGGATTAGGATAAGCGTAACTCAAGATTTGAAATCGACTGACAATTCCAGGATGATTCAAGAAATTCATTTTCGTTTTCACGTAAGATCTGTGATGATTATATAAAACATTAAATCTACATAAATTCTCAGTTCATAACATGAAAAAATTAATTCAAACAACTGCCAAATAATCAACGGAGATATCAAAATTGTGACTACAATCATTGTATTTAAACGTCAATTCTTAAGAAACAAAAATGAATAGAAATTTGTCATCTTGATATATAGCGCATATCAAAGTAGAAGTACCTCTAGTAACTGGTTAGGGCATTTAATTGCATTAACCCATTGAAAGCGATGCCGTCGGATAGTGACATAATGTACTACATATCTCGCATACAAAAGTCACGCTTCCCTTGCGGAATGCACGAAATACGAAATGATAGTCCGCCGTGTCTCGTCATGCGTCATGCAAAACGTATAGCTCGTATTCGGGCAGTCGGCGCGAGCTGCTACGTGATTTGTTTCCGGCCACGCTCGGTCTTTTGATGTACCCGTGAAGCATCCGCAACTTTTTCGCATAAATCGCTGAAATTCTCCGAGAGAGGGAGAGAGAGAAATAAAAGACAAAGAAAGAGAGAAAAAAAAGAGAGAAAGACACACGTCGAGCACACCAGAGAGCGTGTTTATATATATGTACGCGAGCGCAGAGCGTGCAATGGAGTCGGAGATGATTTCCTTAGAATTATGCTAATTGTGTTCCCCGAAACATGAGCATCGTCTCCGTCGAGGTGGCCGATTATAATACGACTCCCGAAACATTGCACGACAATACCGAGGCTTGAATTTCAACGCGCCAAATCAAAGTAAAGCCTGATGCGGACCGACTATTTTATTTATCTCTTTCCTTTGGGATGTCATATGGCTTACACTATCCAAGTGCATTATCATCACTGAAATAAAAAGGTGAAGAAGAAATTATTTTTATATAATATAATTGTTTTATAATCAAATATAATTTGTATAATTTCATCCATAAAAGTCATGTATATTCAAGACAATAAAAATGTTTCTCACACAGAGACACATACTCTGGTCACGCGTTTTTATAGGCCTGAAAATATATGTGACTCGTAATAGAGTGGAATTTAAAATTTTTCGGACATTTTTTTCATGCCCGCATGTTGCGGTGGATGCGTGGCTAAAATGTATGCCGGATTTTTCCTTCGTCGTGTATATATATACACACGTACGGTCGCTTGAGAGCGCGAGACCGATGTTGACCCAGAGGATGCTTTATGCGTCGACCTCAAAGGTATAAACCTCGACCTCAGCTGCACGGCAACGCATAGCAATGCGAGTTCCTTAACTTTACGAAAGTTCTGAAGATGATAAAAACAAAAAAATACATCGAAACAAAAATTGCAAGACAGCCAAAAGTAGAAAACAGAAGATATAACGTCATCCAAAAAAAGTGCAATGAAACGTAAAATTGATCTGATTTTGGCAAAGATAAATTGTAACTAATCTAAAATAAATCATGTGTATTTTTCATGTGTTCAAATAAGCTAAGCTATTGTATTTTAATTCAATTTTGATTCTATGTAAATCGTACTGTTGATGGTAATATTGCATTTTCGCCATTTTTCTACATCACTTATCGTTTTAAGAACATCAAATATAATTCATATAACGTAAATAACAATTTAAATAATTGTATTTTCAATCCTTTTTCTAAATTACTTTCAATAGAATCCTTTTAATATTTAATTAATTTGAAGTATTTAGCCAAAGATTGTCCACTTCATAGATGAATGTGCAAAGTGGTATCTAATTCATCACTTTTAAATCTATCTGTTACTCCTCCAACTCAAACCGAATGTTTGTTACTAATGAATGCAATACAATCTTTACGAAATAATGCTAAATAATGGATACAATTAATAAAAGGCAAAAATCAACTATAATGATGCAGAGAGTCGAATAATGGCAAGAGGTTAAATATAGCAATATATTGTAAGTCTGTTGTCGAAAAGTGCGGTGAATCCAAAGAATAAGAGCAGTTCAGAGTTTGCGTTGGAACGCATGTCCTACGGTTGTTCGACCATTTGCTCGCATCCCGTGTGGTCCATCGATGTCCCATTGTTTTACCGACTACTTCAACACAAAGACAGAGTTTAGTGAAAGCGAGAGAGAATGAAGTCAAGATGGTTGGATCTCGAATAACTGGCAAAAGGGCGCGAGCGAGCAGTATTCACGTGCGTATTCAAATTCGTCTCGTTTCAAATTGGAACCTTTCCGAGATCGCGAACCGAGGTAAAAACGAGGAAAGAAAGAAAAGGAAGAAACAAAAAACGAAGTCAACACTGGGGAGAGAGAGAGGAAGAGGAGCCTGAATTTCGGCGTACGTTGTAACACTGTATTGGGGACCAATGGGTTCACGGTGGTATCCACAAGAGACCAAACCCAGACGGGAGAATAAAATATTCACAGCCAAAGGCCCGAGTAAGCCTTAATTGCGATCAGACGCGATCTCGGATTCCAGCGGCTGGTGGCCCAGGAAACCAGCCGGATTGTGTGATTTCTCTCTTGTTCGCCATTCCGCGCTCCTTCATGTTGTCTTCGTTTGCATTTTCAACCTTCATTCTATACGACAACAGTTCTTGTTTTCTCTCGTGTCTCAACTCCTGTTAATCCTGTTACAATGAAATGTATCGAGCTGTTTTCGTTTGCTTTGCATCGACATCCCGAAAGATTATTTAATTATCCGTTCATCTCCTAGAACATCAGTTAATGTATTATTGCGATTTGTGATTGCCAGGATAAACAAACTCAAACACTTAAATGTTTAAAATATATGTTCTTAATGAACTTATTAATAACTATTCTGAACTGATAATGAAACTATTCAGAGATGGGATTTAATTTAAGGATTTAATTTAGGATACCAGCTAAGACCCAAACTAGGAAGTTCAAGTATTGATGAATGTACCATGTAAAGACCTAGTGATGGGCTTCCAACCATGTCGTGACCATCCCACGACCTTATCAACTGATGTATCATCAAGTCAAATCATCTTGGCGACATTATTAAAACCAAATTACATAAACTGATAGCAAATCCATAGTATCCAACTTATGGATTCGGTCTGGCCCTATGAGGAACACCTTTTAGAAGTTACAATAGCTTTCCACTTAGGGCCAAAACAGAATACCATTCGCTAAGCACCTTTTATTGTCTCCAAACAGAACTGGGAAAACCTAACTGTGGCCTGATAATCCGGACTTATCATCAACTATGTATCTTTCTTCCTATTAGACTCTAAAGAATGTCTAAGCTTTGCACAGCAGACCTAAACATCACTTTTGCCGTTAAACTTTATTCTAGTATTCTATCTAGTTTTTATTCTTACTACACGATAACTTAAGGGCGTAGTCATTCCAAGCGAGGTAGAAAATTCTTGTGCAATTCTCGCAACAATGTGATATATTATATGCGATATTGCAGAACGTGCAAACGGTTCAGAACAATGTGTTTTTTTGCATCTTTTTTTTTGTTTCCTTTTTCTTTGTCCTTTTTGCAAAGCTATGCTTCGCGCTGTTGTATGTACGCAGAAAGCCACGCATGGGCCATACGAGACGGTCTTATCGCGTCGCGATGAAGCGGAGAATCAGATGGAGGGGGCACATGGTAAAGAGGAAAAGAAAAAAGGAAAAAGAATTGGAGGTTCCCAGGATCTCCAGTGGACTCTCGGCCGAGCGACGCTTGCAGTTACGAATGCTTAAGATACGTCAAATTAAGGGATACGTATTTCATGAATATCTATCAAGTATTTACAATTTATGTAATCATTCCATAGACTTTGCAAAAGCGTAAGAAAATTGTGCGTCGTAAATTCTCATCAATTAAACGATAAAATGTATAATCAAAAACGATTATTGACAATGATATAAACTGTGTAAATTGGAGAGTCATAAAGTAAAGAACGATGATTAGTTTGCTTATAAGTGGCGCGGTTTTAAATTTACGGTAAACTTACAATTTCGATGACAATTTTTTAGGTATCATTTTTAGGTACATTAGGTAGCTTTTAGGTAAAAATTTTAGGTACATTTTAGGTACATTTTTGGTAAACATTTTTTGTACATTTTAAGTAAAAATTTTAGGTACATTTTTAGTAAAAATTTTAGGTCAATTTTAGGTAAAAATTTTAGGTAAATTTAGGTAAAAATTTTAGGTACATTTTAGGTAGATTTTAGGTCATTTTTAGATACAAATTTTAGGTACATTTTAGGCTATCATTATTATTATCAAGAACTGACTTTTTCAGTATCGCTAACTGATTTTCTTAGTTGCAACAGTTAATTGACTCATATTTTCAGTAAAATCAATTGACTTTTTTAGTTGTAATACAGCGTACAACTATTTTTCTCTGTTATTTCAACTGATCAAATTACCCTCACTGAACTTTTTTAAATAGTTACTTTCAGAAGTCATTTATTCAAATTAAAGTTATTTTTCATTGGATAAACAGTGTGTTTGAACAAATGACGCACATTTTACACTCAAAGTGTTTGAGTTGAAAAAAGAACGGCGAAGACAAAAAATATATTTGACTTGGTTCTACAGCGGTAGTACATTACATATGTTGGAACCATATGATAGCATCTCGCTGGTATCGATTTCACAAAAGATTCTTTTCTGCAGCATTGAGATCTTTTATTACATTCCTCCGTTTCGACGATGTTTCGACTACCGAATTACTTGTTGAATAGTTTATTGATAACAATTACTCATTTGCATTATCTTTTCTCTCGCATATTAAATATCTTTTCGTTCGAAATTAAATTCAGTATTACAAACGTTTTAATGTAAATGTACATTTTCAATCAATTCGATAAAAAAAGAATGTTTGATTGTGCGAAAGTGTGACACTTTTGTATATGCATGTTTATACATGACTGCGTTTGCAATTACAGGTGAAAATAATACGTTCAACTTGCCACGAGGCGTGAACTACACGTACGGGGCGTCGATTTGACGACACTCCTACCAATTTTACTGTGCGGGAATACCATCGCAATCCGTGTATACACATGCATTATGTATGCATACAACAAGCCGATTACGTATTGTTCTTTTCTATCTAGCCTGTATCGTATACTTTAAGAATGAATTCCTTATACGACTTATAACGACACCATTTAACTTGTTTCGGATTGTAAAACTTGTATGCTAATGCAATATTAGTATCGAATCCCATTTTTCTTTTTTTTCGCAATTTCGTATATATAAATTAAATTCCGCATTTATTCATACATTTAAATATTTTCATCCTATACTGTATTTCTCAAATATACCCTTATCATTGAGAACATATATTGGCAATATATTATCTATATATTGTTAATATATTATCAATATATTGCCCATATATTGCTCATATAGTACTAATATATTACCCATACATTAAACATTTTAAATCATTTTAAAACGTCCCTAAAAAGATCATATATTGTCCATATATTGTTAATATATTGAAAATATATTATTCTTAGCAAATCATATGGACAATGTATGGTACTATATGGACCATATATTTTTGCATACTTTCCATATATCGACCATATATGAGCAGCGTAGTAGCACTTTACAACAGTAATCCATATATGATCAATATATGACCAATATTTGTTAATATAAGATTTTTTAATAACATATTGTTAATATGTTTTATTTATGGACAATATATGATCATTTTTACTACGGATCTTTGTATTGGAAAACATACAACGCAAATATATTTGCCATATATTATTTCAGCAACAAAATATGGACAATATGATGGTAATATATTGCCATATATGATGATAATATATTGTTAATATATTGATAATATATTAGCAATAAATGTTTCGAATTATTAGGGTAACAAAATCTTATCGTGAAGAATTTTTTGATGGTCAAAAGTTAAGACCAAAAAAATTTACAAATCTCCGTTCCAACATATTTCATATATATATATACCCACAAATAATTTATGAAAAATATTGTGTTTAATTAAATGATCTACTCCTCCGTCCTCACTTTCAAAAAAGAGAAAGTTACACAAAAAGATCCATTAACATACAATAAAAAATAAATCATTTTTATTGTATAATTTTATTACATTCGATATTCTCATTAGTTTTCTTAATTTCATTAGTTTTGATAGTTTTGATGATTTCATTAGTCTCGTTAATATCGTTAGTTTGATCTATGGCTTTGAGAAAAACCCAGTTAAGTATATATAAAATTCCTAAATATTTAACTGGTTTTTCCACAACACCAAATATACACCCTAATAACACAAGAAAAATTGATACGGTTTGCATGGAATTTGTATTAAGCTATGTCCGCATTTTTGCATACAAATTATAAAATGTTTGTTTCAGACATTTATATTAATTTTGACAAATCTGTTTTAAAATATTACATTAATCATTGTTAAAAACACGTTAATAGTTATCAAATTTGGTTTTTTAATTAAAAAAAATTAGTTCGAATGAACTTAACTGGTTTGACTTTATGGAAAATAAACTTTATGCAAACCGTTTATAGAAAATCTGTAAAAAATTTATGCAAACCATTGATAGAAACTTTCTAAAAAATACCAGCAAACTGTGTTATCCGAGTAATTATATTTAAAACTCGTATATCTCACAAACATTCGACCCTAAAACTGAATCGAATTCTGAAACGCTTCCTTGGGTATATCATTCAACGTATAAGCCTTCATAAAGTTATTAACCGCCAGTCTGATATCCCAATGCGCCTTTTCCAACCACCTTTTGCAAAAGTCCCTATTCATCGTGGAAACCTTATTCAAAAACGTCACCAACTGTTCCTTCTCCGAGCTGCTCAGTGCATTTGGCACAAAGTTCACCGCTTTCATTTCAAACTTCAACTGCTGCATCTCCGACGGCGCGCTCGACAAATGGTACAAATCATTGACAATTCTGTACTCGCAATCCTCCTTTGCTGTGACGACCAGAGTCCTTGAAAAGCACAGCGGATGATTTGCCAGTGCCTTATAAACAAAGTACCCCTGCAAACAAATGACAAAATGGTAATTTCCACAATTCACCACGTCGATATTCATGTCCCTCACACTGTGTATCGTCGCCGGCTGTTGCCTTAAAATCGCCACAATTCTATCCGGACCTCGAAACAGATATTCATGACACTTGGAATAATCCACGAATTTCATCAGATTCCGATTCGTCACAAATCGTTTCATCATCTGACTCGGAACGAAATTCAGCATCCCCACCGTCATCGAGTAAACCGCTCGATCGTCGTAAAGTCCCTGCATTACGATCCGATCCGGTTGATCGTAAAGGGTATAGTAATGCGCGACAAACTGTTTGACCAAACTCGTCCTGGAACCGTCCCCCAGGTAGTACATCTGGATGTTCGTTAGATTCCGGTCCATCTTCACCGTGACTCCGTCCAAAACCTGCAACGCCGGGAAAATCGTTTTCACGGCTTCAATGTAATCCTGCGCAGTCGCAAACTTGGCGCAGTAAGGGTTGCCATCCAACCAGACCTTCGTCACGCGACTGTCCATGAAGTACTTCAAATCCCCGATGTCCTCGAGACAGTTGTGACGAAGGTCCAGGGAAATCAGTGTGGGACCGAAAAACTTTTCCAGCAGATTGATGGCGCGAATCCGATTGCGGGCCAGGGAGAGGCTTTTGATGGATATTTTGGCCTCGCGACTTCCCTTGGTGCGCGCGTTTTGGAGGATCTTCTCCAGGACCTTGCCGACGGAGAGGGGATAGTAAAAGGGTTGAAGATGCTCGTCGTTCTCGAAGTTGTCGAGGTTCAGGGTTTTGTTGATCAGATCGTAACGACTGTGCACGACGGTGCTGAGTCGGAGCTGGGGATTGATTGGCAGGTCCCGGGTGGATAAGAAACCAAGGACAATGTCGTAGTGGATGATGACTTGCGGCTCGATTTGGAAACTCAGACGCTGCATGACGAGGTTTTGGATCGTTTTGGCGCAGCATTTTGTGAGGAATGTGACGTTACCGGTTTCTTCGCGAGTGTATTGGTAAGGCACCAGGAAGTTGGGCTCGCAGACGCTGATGAGTTTGTCCAGGATTTGGCTTTTGTCGTAGCTCGCCGCGTTGAAGAGAATGAACTTGTGCCAGAGATCCTTCCGGGATACGAGCACGTGTTCCTTCACGGAAAACTCCGGGTTGCGGTATGTTATTCGCACCGGGTCTGGCAGTGGGTTTGGTTGGGTCATGATGGATTGGGTGACCTGTTTCAATTGGAAAATAAAATTTTTTAATGATTAAAATAATTGTGAAAAATAAAAATTACTATACCATTTATGAATCTTAAAAAAATGTATGTGGAAAATTATTATTTTTTAATGTAAATAAGTATTATATGGTATAGTAATTTTACCTAATAAATTAACCCATTTCCTGCCATTGATGCAGGAAACAGTAAATTTTATTAGAATTATTATATTAATTTTTATTTAAATAATAAAAAATGTTTAATAAAAGTTGATTGTTTTAAGAAAAGATGTTGATTTATTAATTAATTCCTGAAATCCTTAAATATTTCTTAATTTCTTAAATAAGTAATAAATATTTTTAAAAATTTAAATAATAATTCCTAGATAATTTTATCTTTTCTTTTCTTTCTCAGAACATGAGAAAAGTAAATTTTTAATTGTTTTTTAGAGTTTTTGTTTAAAAAAATATTAATTGTGACTTCTGCACGATTGTAGACAAGTTTAAAAAATTGCAAAATTACGTAAATGTTTAATCTTTAAACATTTATACAATCTTTAAACAAATATTTTTATCTTTCTCTCTCTTTCAAAAGGAAATGCAGTTTTAATAACTTTTTACAAGTTTTATAAGTGAACATTTTTAAGAAACTTTTAACAACTTTTTTAAATATTTAGAAACTTCGTAGAATATCTACGGAAACGTTTTTTAAAAAATAGGAAACTTGTTATAACATTTATAAAAGTAAAGTTCAATGATAAAAGAAAGTTCTATATATCATAATGACAACTTTTCTTCAAATAAATCAATTCTTGAAAAATTATAACAATTTTAAGTTTGCTTTGTGGATGAAATTTGACAAAATGAGTTAAATTAATTAATATTAATATAAACCAATCAAATTTTTGCTTTTTTTTCATTTGAAAAACTATTTTTTGATGAATGTTTAATAATTGTATTTCACATAAATTTAATAAATGATTAAAATTAATAAATTAGTTAATAGAAATTGGTTAATTTAAATATGAAAAAACAGAATGGAATTGATTGTACTTTAAATAATAATTAACAAATATATACCTTAAACATAATTAAATAAACAATATTAATACACGAATAAATTCTTATATATTATATTATTAATACATAAGTAAAATTAAATATAATTAATAATAAAATAAAAACATACTATTACTGTGCAATTCCAGTCGTAAATTCCATATCTTAGAGTTTCATGAAATATTTTTCTCTATAAAACACAATTATCACCTAGTTTCTTATAACATATAGATATATATAAATTCCATATAAAATTGATGTAAATTAATCCTTTTTCGGTGTATAATATCTGAAATAAAAATATATTTTTTATTAATTATAATTAACAAAATACAAATTATTATTAGCTTCAACAATAATATAAATTTTTTATAAGTATAAGTAAAAATAAAAAATATAAAATCCATAAAAAGATTTTTTTTAATTAATACTATATATATACATATATATATATATATATTTTTTTTAATTTATTTATGTTTACATATATATTTACTTATTTATATTTTATCTCTTACCAATGATTAATTAATAAATATTAAACAATTTTTCTTATAAAATAATTTAAAAAACCTTCTCTAAAAAATAAATCGATTAATAAAGTTTTATTTACAAAAATGTATAAATATCACAGCATTGCAATATCTGTCAATCACTGAACAACAATAAATCCGGCGAAAAAAATTGTCATTAATGTTTACATTGTTGTGATAAACAACTTAACCTATATCATTAAAGCTAACATCGATTGGAACATTTAAATATTCGCAAATCTCCAATTTAGCACTTGTTTGAGTAATTCTCTCTTTTTCTAATTCATCTCTAAGACAAAGATAGACATAGAAAATCAAACTTAAATTTCATAAAAATAATTCAATTATTTTATCTCTTTATTCATATTTTCACATTATTTTCAATAAAATGATATAAACAATCATAAATAAATTAAATTTTCCATTTTTTAATATACAATTTAATGTATTTTAAGAACACATTAAAATCATCTGTTCTCTGAGTCAGGTTTACCAACTCTAATAGAAATATATAGATATCCTTGTTACTCTAATGCAATTTGCGGAAGTTAAAGAAAAACAGCGATATTTTGATGTCAAAAGTTATCAAGTCCATTAACGATTAAAACCAATTGACTGTCGACAGAGAAAATACTTCGGCCATTTGTCAGTATCGTGAAAAGTAAATAAATATGTGACTAATAACTCTAATGTTTACAAATAAAACATAAATATACATAAACTGTTCTGCCAAAACAAAATAGATGCAGGTTTGACATTCACACAATAATATATATAGTTGAGATATAAAATATATTAATATACAAAGTATATAGTAATTAATTGTAAAAATGATATTACAAATATATTTTT
>JABFPJ010004645.1:0-13382 GCA_022817425.1 Gryon sp. ZL-2020 | reverse complement strand
GGGAATATGTTTAAATTTTTGAGGTTAGGTTTAAACTTCCGGAAACGGTACTTTGAATGAGAGGAACATGATACTTTAAGTGAGATTGTACTTTAAGTGGGGGTACTTTAAATGAGATTCAAGTGTATAAACTACATATGGAACTATATATGGAATATATATGGAATATATATGGTATAAATATGGAATATATATGGAATATGCATGGACTATATATGGACCATACATGAAATATATATAGACTATATTATATGGACTATATATGTACCATATATGAACTGTATATAGACTACGTATATGGACTATATATGGACCATATATGGACTACATATAACCATATTTATTAATACATATATATATATATATATATATATATATATATACATTTATTTATTTTATTATTACATTATACGTTATCAATACCCATTCTAACCTAACATTTGCAAATGTAAGGTTATATTAATGTATGTTTTATTTAAAAAATTAATATATACTTATGTCCTTACGATTTTTCACATGTTTATCATTTTCCATGATTATTCATTGAAAATTTAAGTATTTTGTATTTGAATAATAATTATTTCTATTGCAATAATATAAAAATGTCAAAACGTCGGAACATGAAACACACTGACAAATGAAAAGCGTAAATGCACTAAAGACAACAACGCCATCACACTGTCCAATACGTGAAATTCAAGCGTAATTATTAAAAATTGCAATTTTATTGTTATTGTTGATTTATTGTATGTTGAAAATCAGCATTTCTTCGTATCTGAAAAGAGACACAGCCGCACAAAAAACGATCCTTTTTTTTTGTACTTGGCCAGAAACACTACCGTGTCTCTTCATATTAATTCTTAAGATTGGATTGTCGTTACTTTTTTCACAATACTTGTTGGAAGTAACCAACGTAAATCGAATATAACCAAAAAAAAGAGAAAATAATTAAGTATGTTGGTAACGCTCAAAATAATTTTTGAAATTTTTAATAATAATTTTTTTTTAATAATAATTTAAAATAATAAATTACAATAGACGGCTTAGAAAATGAATTAAATTCTATGTTATATTAGCAATTCCAAAAAGCAATAGAAATTAATTCAAATTACTCAATTAAACTCTATCGTTTTTCAGATGCATATAAGAATGCCAAATACGGGAGATTCGACTGTAAATACTTTACCTATAATCATTCGTTTATTTCGCATATCAGGACTCTTGGACCTTGGTTGTTCCAGAAAGTTCCTACTATCTGGTGACAGGACAGAAAATTTATTCTCTGGCGTAACGCGTTCGCTGTGAAGATTATGTTTACCGTCTTTCTCGTGAATGTCGTGATCATGCAGACGTTCCATAATCTTCTGAACGATTTCTGATGGAGCTACATATGGCGTACCTAAAATATACAATAACAATTTCATTATCTTCAAATATTTCTATTTTCTTACGTTCCCTTGTTTCTGGCGATTGTTTAAAAAATATACAAAAACACAACTAACAAAATTCTATATAAATTCATAGCAATAATAAATACTTTGTTTAAACATAACTAAGCATAAAAATATGGAATTCAAATTCCTTGTGTAACAAAATTCGCATAACATAAGCCAAACTGTAAGAAAAATTGAAAATTAAGTAAACGTTTCAATCTGGTGCAGACTAAGTTGACAAAATTGTCGGGCAAATGAGCTTTTTTTCGGATAAAAATGCAAATTGGCAAAATAATAATAAATATTAATAAAATAAATATGTAATAAAAAATAAACACACACAAGTAATTTATTGTGCAATTTTGTAGTAATTTGTACAGTTGCATGCATGCTTTCAATCATTTCATGCGATTTGAAACAAATACAACTTTGAGAAAATAAAAATCATAAATTTAACTTTTGTGCAAATACATTTTACATGTCACAGAGCTTTCTGATGAATATGCGTTCATAATATAACTTGCTCGTTTTATTTTTTAAAATTTATTGCAAAAACAAATATAAAAAAAAAAACGATCGAAATAACTTGAAAAACATGTTTAACGATTATTTCATTATTGAACTATTGAACGTTTAAAAATAAGAACAATTTATATAATGTAGAAATATAAAAATAATAGATAAATTATATTGCACAACTTTTCTGTTACATAATTTTGTACATTTTTTTGAAGCAACTTTAAGTATCAAAACAGAATATTAGAAATTTTTTTAATTAAACATTTTGTTTATTTTATTATTTAATTTATGTATTAAATAAAAATATATTATTTTTTTTTTAATTTAATATTAGTATGTAAATAATACCAACAGCAATAAAGTTACTTTTGCCAAAATAAATAAAATACTGTAAATAATTTCACAAATTATCCTAGAAATCAAAAATAAAAGTATCCAAGAAATAAAATCACACACAAGTTGTTAAATATGGACGAACAAACAAAACAGATATAATTCAATCAATTCGGATGAGTGAAAGTCTCATTTTCAATTGGACACAAAGTCTTTCAGAAGCTGACGACATTCATCTGCAAACTTACAAAATCGCTAGGTCCATTTCTATGGCGTGGTGCCCGAGTCGGCACGCATAATGTACCATCGCTTCCTACAAAACGACCATTATCTTGGAGTGTTTTAATTTGCATTTATTTATGCAATTACTTCATTTTTCCCCTTTTTATTATTTTTTTTTATTTTTTGATAATAAAATTAATTTTACCTTACAATATTTTTTCTCTTTTCATATAGAACATTTATGAAAAAAATATATATATGTATATGACTATAAATATAATTTTTTTCATATAAATTTTTTGTAAATGTACAAATTTCCCCAAAGTTCAAAAGTTATGAGTATTTTAAGATTTAAAATACTAAAATTATTTATATTTATATATTTATATTAAAAAATATATAATATTAGATATTATGTTTTCCCAAATTTGCCCAGAATTTTGAACTTTGGACAAATGTATACATTTTCCTCCAATAAAAAAAATTACTACGTCGAATCGAGTAGATCTTACTTGAATTAAGTAAAAAGTAGTGTCAAATACATTTGACAATATTTCTGGTTTGTCAAAATCCATTATTATTGTTTAATAACACTTATAATTCTTCTTTAACTAAACTTGTATATACTTGAACCAAGTATATTTAAAATGTGTAAAGTATAAAACATGAAACTATATCATTATAATTATTATTCTTTTTTATTATATGTTTATTGGTATATTATTTTGTTATAATAATAACTTTTTTATTATAAATATGTTTGTTGTCTAGAGCAGTATAGTATGCAAAGATTTTTAGTTAAGTATAATTTATCATGTTGGTAGAAAATTATTTTAAATCACTTTTTTTAATTTTTCAACTTAATTTTGGAGACATTTTTTATTCATGTAATATGAATATAAACTAGACCTAATAGACATGTAATATGCATAATTTATTGTAACTGTGATTAAAAAGTATGTTCAAGAAATATTTCATTCATTACAATATCATTTTTTCAGAATGCAAAATAATTAAACTTTTATTAATATTATCATATTTTCATTATTAATACTTAAAATTCAATGTTTTGACTACTTATTGTTGTTATAATTTTGTTATAACATTTACTGATATTTTATTTCATTTACTAATAATTTCTATGCATATTTATTAATTTATTATATTATTATTAATATTTCTTTATATTCGATTTGCATAAAACAATTTTTTTACTGAACACGATGAAATCTTACACGAATAATGTATTATGCTACTCAAATCACGCGGTATTGTTGGCAACAATGCAAAGTTACTATGTCCGCCATGTTTTCCTTTAGCGTACAACTTTTATATTATCATTTCATTTTATTTCTCGAAATGCAATTTAACTAAACGCTGAGTTTACTTTTTTTTTTATTTTTGCCCTATAGTTCATAACGTTTCATTTACTTATCTAATATTTAAGGTGAAAAAATATCGGTGGCAGTTCAACTTAGAATGGACATAACCTCTTTTCAGTTATGTTTGATTAAATTTATGTTGTATTTCCCGAGAATATGTAAAATTCGGTTCTTTTAGCTTATTTTATAATTAATTCTCTCATTTTTGGTCTTTTTTATGCTTCAAAAGAGCTTCTGTGTCGAGAAATTTGCAAATTTGTTTCTCGTATTCAACTGAATTTTGTCACATTGCATATTCGGAAACTAATAATATTTTGTATTAAAAAAGGATAAACAATTCAATTCACATAAGTGCGTCCTTTTTTAATACAAAATATTCTTAGTTTCCGAATTCACCAAAAAATGAGCTTTTTCGTAATTCCAAAATTTCTAACTGTATAATCGCTTTTTAGCAAAAAAAAAAAAAAAAAATCGTTATTAAATATAGGACAAGCTAAAAGAGACCGATTTTGCAATATTTCACTGAACTTAGAAACATTAACCTAAAACAATTTAATTAGTGGTTTTTAATGACCAATTTGACAGACAAAACAATTTATTTTGTCACTGTCGGTAAAGTAGATCCAACATTTCACCTTAAGATTGAAACAACGTAATTATTCTTTCATTCAATTTGTTATAAACCTAAAACAAAATATATATTTACTGTAAATTCAAATATTATATCGAGTTAGTTCAAGTAAAAAATGTAGGGAGAAAAAACTCAATTGAACACTTGATTATTTATTGAATTAAAGTTTATTTAAATAAAATATTAATATATAACAAAGTCTTCTTTTTTCTACTGGCGTACCCTTCGGCTGCTCAATTTCGACTGACTATTTCAAGTGCCTCGTCATTGCCCTTGCGCGAATCGGTCAAAATACAAAATCAAAACATAAACATTACAAATTTGGCCTTGAACGGCAAATAAGCGACTCGCTTTCCCACAAAAATATACTTGTTTCAAGTAAGATATACTCAGTCCAAACATATACCAGTCAAGTATATAACATACTTGGAATGAAACTATCTTTTTTAGTATTCTTAAAAAAAAAATCTTACCAGTAAGACCTCGATATCCTAATGACGCGGTATCTAAGGACTCATTTGTTTCTTGTTGATGTCGCATAAACTCATTGATATCTATGCCTTTGAGTTTTGACGGTTTAAGGAACCTTTTGGGAATACGTGACAGTGGTCCATTATCCTGCGGACTAGTTGAACTACCGCCAAATCCAAGACTCAGCAGAATGGCCTCGGGATCAGCTTTACGCAACTCCAATAGACTTTCTACGCTGCTACAGTGGCTGCTATCTGACTGTACACTGAGGTCTCTCGCCAGTCTATTAGAATGTGTATTTGGGCTGCAAAATAAAATCACGCTTTGTTTACCTGCTGTATTTATTAACAAAACATAACCCTATACCCTTCATTTCAATATGGCGACTATATAATGAAATCATACAAAACTAAACATCGTAGTACTTATTATTTTTGTTTCAAAATGATTTTGAAATTTTCCATATGTATTATCTAATTAATATGATGTCATATGAAATGCCAAAGTACAATAAAAACAAAGTCACGATCAACTAATTACTAACTTAGACTTAATATTTGATCATTTTCAGTTAAATAAACACGCATTTCAATTGTTTATAATGTTTTGTTCTTGCAAAAAGAAACTTCGAAAAAAAATGGTATTTAATCAAACAATGACTTGCAAATGAAAGAAACGTCTATTAATAAGTGAAATAACGAAACAAAAAAAGGTATTCTCGTTCATTGCAAGTCATTGTTTGATATATTATTTCAAATTCAAAATGTAGAGGTCAAACAAAACGGAAAATTAAATCAAAATATTGGCACCTAAATTATATATAAAATAAGATTATATATATACATATTAACTATATATACTATATATACATATACTTGATGTGCTGCTACGTATACAATTACAGTCAATGACATATATATATATATATAAAGTAGAAGTTAAACATATATGCTGCATATATATTTTACATACAGTCTTGATTTGCATATATGCAGCATACATGCAAACATAAATCTGGCAAATATGTTATGTTGACATATACGCAAACATATATGCAAGCATATATGCTGTCACGTGATTGTATACATTTGATACAAATGTCATTCGCATATTTATACTATTTACATCATTTCTGTTATTTTACAAAACATTTATTAAGGATTAAATTAATCGTCTGCCTATTTCGAAAACAATCAGCGTTGTGGAGTAAACGGTTTTACTTGTACTTACTACATTTTGTAATTAACATTTATGATCAAACTAAATACAGTCAACTCCCTTACGAAACCCTCTTACTGAGCTTCTCCTTTACCGCCTACCCTCCTTCATTTCCCCCACTTTTCACAAACTTTCGCTTTGTAACCTCAATTATTATGGCGCGAAATTTGAAAGTTGAAATGTGATACATATTTAATTGTGATACTTATTTAAATTTAATATGCAAATTAAAGATATATAGTTGGTTTTTATTTAAAAATACTATAAAAATAATTAAAAACAATAAATAAATAAATAAATAATTAAAAACAATTAAAATTTGGATTATGGGAGAATATTTTAAGACATTTAACGTACTTTTTTAAACAGTAATTTTAATATAAGATGATTTTTACGTTTTTTCTCATTTCGTCAACAAAAAATTATTATATATTTTAAATAATATATTAAATAACATATTATATACATCAAAATGTGTACAAAAAGTGAGAAAATGGCACTCTGGTCCTTAAATATAATTTAAATTGTTCATTTAATTTTAACTTAAGAAATCTGTAATGTCGGTAATGTTAGCTTCACCATCTTGATTACCGACATTACAGATTCCTCAAATCAAGATACACGGTAGTGTTTCTGGCCAAGTACAAAAAAATAATCGCTTTTTACAATTTAATGAATAATACAAATTAACTTTAAGGATCAGAACGAGATTTTCTCACTTTTTTACTTACTTTAATCAATACAGAATTTTATTTAATCATTTGTTTATACTTTATAATGTTTTTTAGTTTTTGAAGTGGAGAAAAACATAAAAATCGTTGTAATTTAAAATAACTAACCAAAAAAATTATTTGTAGTTTAAAAATTTCTCCCAGGATTACAGAATCTCGCTCTGGTTGATTTGTAATTATTTGTTAAATAATATTATTTTTATAACAAAAGACAAATTAACGAATGCCATTCGAAAATTACATTGTTGAGGTTATATGATGTCGCACGTTTGGCAACAATGTACGATAGGTTGGAGGGAGGGGAGGGAGGGTAAATGATTTCTTCGCTAATCGAATAAAGAAGCGGTTTCAAAAGTTACACTCGACTTCCGCTTATTGCAACACCTAATATTGGAACAGATCTAATATTACAACGAAATATGTTCCGATAATGCAACGAATAAAGAGTAGATAATTTTGGCGCGAAATTCAAAATAATGGAGTTCAAATTATTATTTTTTTTCAGATAATAATAATATTTAATTTTTAACTTCTTTAATCTCTTTTAAACAATTTAGTATGTTATTCTATATAATAAAACATAAAAAGTCAAGGATAACGTAGTTTAGAAGAAAAACATAACCTCAATTTAAGTTTTCTTATGTTGGTATTACTGAAAATGATCAAATTAAACTGTTGGTTGGTATGGTTGCAATAACAGATCGTTTCTGATCCTGATTTGTTGCATTATGAGGAAGTCGAGTGTACATTCATTCTGTATAGGAGAGTCGACTGTAATTCTAATTCGTTTATCACAAAAGTCATTTACCTGCAATTAAAATTTGGGTCGTAAATCCAACATCCACAACTCTGAAGAAAATGAATAAATAAGTATTTAAGGATGTTATTACATAAATGAGATATTAAAAAAAAATATATATATATAATTGACATTTTAAAGTATCAATTGAGATATCATTTATACATTCTGATCCATCTTGCAACATTGCAATTATGAGAAGTATTTATTATAAAGACTTTTGACTCTGCTTTTAAATATTACAGAAGTTCAAAGTTTTTACAAAAAACTCGGTAAAAAAATACAACCTTTGCAGACAAATAAGAAAAATATTTAATATTATATTTTTGAAATGATGACTTCTGTGTTAAAATCTTGGCCGCCATATTGTGAACTAACATTTGGCAACGTCGCAACGTTAAGTACACTATAGATTAGATAAAGACACAATAACAATAAAACGTGGTTAGACCTAAAAAAAATAAATTTCAATGATTAATAAATACATATCTTTGATAATTACAAATGATTTTGAATATATAATTTATAATTTAAATTAAAAATAATTTGAAGCAACATTGCTTTGTGTTTATTTACATTTCGTCTCTCACTTGACTGTAATAACAACCTTGAAAAAAACAAATGTACATATGAAATGAAAGTAAACAAAGGTTAAAATGAGAAGACTGAAAGCAAGATTAATTGAATAAACGATAAAATAAAATGGAAAGAAAATAAAAATAACATCCTACCATAACTTTCCAGGCATGACAATTGCTGGAGAATTAGGAACTGATACAGAAACAGTCATGTTTGGTTCTTTGACTCTTTGATTAGTATCTAGAGCTGTCTGAGGCACGTCGATACTTTCAGCCGCAGTTTCAACAATATCGTCGCACTTTTTAGCTACGAGTTTCGTAGGAGAAGGTATCGAGTCAACCCATTGCTGCACTGGAGCGGCATTGGTTCGTCTCATTTCCCAGATGCCGCGCAGCCAGTCTGTTACCCGTAAAACTGCTTCGGTACTTAGATTTTCTGCGGCGAAAAATGCATACTCGTTTAGAATAAGTGTCGTTTTTTGTGTATTTGTGATGGCGAATGATTCAAATGCTCTTATCAATTAATGAATGCAATTTAACGCTACACTAAAAAAAAAATAAACTTGACAATATTTTTGGTTTACAAAATTCATTATTGTTCTTCAATAGGCTATTTTCATATCTTCGAAAACAATGTGATAGACAAAGAGAAATACTTATGTTTATATATAATGTAACTTGTATATACTTGAAGAAAATATTATATTTAAGATTAAATGAAATGTAAATATTTTGTGGGATAGAATCAAAAACATCAACTGAACTAATTCGTTGTTTACTTGAATCAAGTACACTCCACTTCCACTAAGAGTACAACTTTGGTAGCGGAAATACCGCTAAGAGCACAAAATCGTCGATCGGTCTGGCGCATGCGCGTTATGTTTATCATGCGCCAAAGACCGTTTAAAGGTTAGGTCGTGATTCAAAAGTAAAGTTAAAAATGAAGATAAATGGTGTTAATAGAGTGAATTGACTGTGGGATTATTAAAGAACAACAACAACAAGTTAAAAATGAAAAAAAAAGAAGTAAGTAAAATATTTATTAATTGTGTTTCTAAAAATGTGAAAAAAGGAAAATTTGGCGATAGTCAGTAATGTATATAGTTATGTTTGTAAAAAGTTTTGTTAAAGATTTAAAAATAAAATATAGTTAAGAAATTGCAAAATACATCGAATATATTATTATAATATTATTTATTACTGAAATTAAATTAAACTTAATTCATCATTTATTAATGATAGATTTATTTTAATCATAATGATATTATTTTTACAAAGAAAACAAAAAAATATAAATTTTCCTAAAACGTGTTAAAAATTAAGTGATAATCAAAAAAATTACCATTCGATATATTTCTAGTAATTATTCTTTGACGAAAGTTACTTTGCGTTCTTTTCCTTTTTTCCTAAATTTAAATTTCGCGCTCATTTGCATGTTGTTAACATCCGTGTTCTTACCGATCGTATTTTTGTGCTCTTACAGATCGTGTGTTCTTAGCGGTTGTGCTCTTAGCGGAAGTCGAGTGTACAGAAATACTTTGAGAATATTAACAATTTACACTCAACTTCCTCATAATGCAACAATTCGGGACCGGAAACAATCTCTTATTGCAACCATACCAATCAACAGTTTAATTTGATCACTTTCAGTACTGCCAACATAAGAAGACTTAAATTGAGGTTATGTTTTTCTTCTAAACTACGTTATTCTTGACTTTTTATGTTTTATTATATAGAATAACATACTAAATTGTTTAAAAGAGATTAAAGAAGTTAAAAATTAAATATTATTTTTATCTGAAAAAAAATCATTTGAATTCCGCGCCATTATTTTGAATTTCGCGCCAAAATTATCTACACTTCATTCGTTGCATTCTCGGAACAGATTTCGTTGCAATATTAGGTGTTGCATTAAGAGGAAGTCGAGTGTATTTCCAATTACACTCGAATCTTTCAATTTTTTATCCTCTATTTTTGTCATGTTTCTCTCTTAATTTTTGACAAACTGGATAATGTTTTGAGACCAATCGAAAGGTTATGTCAACCAATGAAAAAACATTATTTTTGGAGATTTTATTTTAAATATAAAATTTTAATTTTATAAATTAAAATTCACAATATTTTATTTCTGTATTTATTATTATAATCGGTATAAAATAATATTAAATATAGTAATTATAATAAAGATACTATATAGAAAACTTAATATATAATATTTAAACATCCTCAAATAAAAATATATTGACAAATATGTTTGAAATAAAATAATGATTATAAAAATTATATTTATGGAAACCAACTGAATAACTTGAATTATTCATATATTTTTTTCATATGTTTACTGTTTTAAAAACAAATAAACTGAAAAGTTATTAGATTATCGAAAATGGAGAAACGTGAAACATAACCGACCAATCAAAATCGAGCTGCGCCGTCATTCAACTTTGCAAACATTGAAAAGATTTCCGGTCCCAACGTGTCAAAAATTGAGAGATTTTAGTGTGTTTCTTTTTTATTTATTTGTTTTGTTCTTTTTCTTTTATTCAATATCAACAATAAACATATTTAAATATGAATACAAGGTCACAACTACTATTCATGTTTTGCTTTATTATTTCTGATGTTTGTAAACATTCATCTAATTTATATATTTTACTAATTTGTTCTATTTTCTTTCTTTTAAAATAAAAATATTTATTTTACATTCAAGTATTATATCGAGTTAGTTCAAGTAAAAAATATACTTGTTTCAAGTAAAATATACTTAGATCAAGCATATACCAGTCAAGTATATAATATACTTGAAATGAAAATATTTTTTTTTTTTTTTTTTTTTTTAGTGTAACGTGACGAATATGATTATTAAATCGTCAGTTAAGAAGATTAGATGCAAGTTTCAACCTGTTCAGTTCTACAAATATTTGCTCCCTTTTGATTACACTTTTTTCTCGTATCAATTTCACTTACAATTACGAAATTCATCCGAAAAGTAGATCGACTCTAAGAATCCATTTAATGTCGAAATATTTTGTTTTTATAAATATGCAAATACTTTTTGAAAGAATGAAATTTTAAATGAAAAATTAACATATTTTCTATTTCCCTGCGGAATTTCTTTGTTATATAATTGATGCAAAAAATTTAGAATACATTTTTTATTTTTTGAGTATAATAACATAATGAATGTTCGTTCGCAGAATAAACAAAAATTGTTAGTCGTTTACTTTTCTTTATTTAATTTAAAAAAATTCGAATCATAAATCATCACTTAGATTAAAAATCCTAATTTTATCACAAGAAAACAACAAACCAATTAATCTTAGCATTAATTTGTTCAGTTGATTCAGTTTATTCAATGACATAAACACATACCCAAGTATATATAAATATATATAAACTAATAAAAACGTTAAAATGTTTTCAATTAAAAAAAAAAAAAAAAAAAAGATAAACTGTTTATATTTATGTTAAATAATAAACTTTTATAACTGAATCGTACTTTGAAAAGTGTGCAAAGTATACGTGCATAAGTAATGATTTTTATCTGCGAATGTACATCACCTGTGTCATTTTTGTCTAAACAATGTGTACGTTTGAAAAACAATAATAACATTTGAACAATTTATATTACAATTTATATTGAATGTTGGAATAACAGCGCAGACTGTAAAAGTAACAATCATGGAATTTACACATTTTCAGTTTAAAATTGTTACACGTTTTTGTTAATATTAATATAAAACAAATATATTTTTCTTTAAAATAGATATTTTGTATAGAATAAATATATTTACTTGTTTATGTTTTTGATATACTATTATATCTATATAAACAGATCCTTAAAATTTGAATCAATTAAAAAATTCGATTATAGAATTATTAAGAATTAAATTTTGCAGGCAATGTAATTTTATATTTATTAATATATACAGTCGACTTCCTCTTATTGCAACACCTAATATTGCAACAAAATCTGTTCCGATAATGCAACGAATGAAGTGTAGATAATTTTGGCGCGAAATTCAAAATAATGGAGTTAAAATTAGTTTTTTTCAGATAAAAATAATATTTAATTTTTAACTTCTTTAATTTCTTTTAAACAATTTGGTATGTTATTCAATATAATAAAACATAAAAAAGTCAAGGATAAAGTAGTTTAGAATAAAAACATAACCTCAATTTAAGTTTTCTTATGTTGGCATTACTGAAAGTGATCAAATTAAACTGTTGATTTGTATGGTTGCAATAAGAGATTGTTTCCGGTCCCGAATTGTTGCATTATGAAGAAGTCGAGTGTATACACATTTACACTTAACTCTCTCAAATGTCATTAAAATTTTGATTGGCTACATTTGTCCCCACCACGAATTTTCGCGACTTTTGGGAAATGTTTGTCGTTACATTTGAGAGATTGTGACATTTGAGAATGTGACATTTGAGAGAGTCAAGTGTATTTATTTTATCACATTATACGTTATCAATACCCATTCTAACCTAACATTTTTAAAAGTAAGGTTACGTTAACGTATTTTTTATTTAAAAAATAATATATAATTATGTGCTTACGATTTTTCACATTTTCATCATTTTCCATGATTATTCATTGAAAATTGAAGTATTTTGTATTTGAATAATACACTTGAATTTCACTTAAAGTACTTCAGTGGGACCGGACATTTCGTTTAAAGTATTTAAACATGGCGTCAAAGTTCTAAATTCTGATTGGTCGGTTGTATTCTGTGTTTCGTTAGTTCAGTTTCTATAAATTAAATGTATTTTTTATGAAAAAATGTTCTTTAATTAGTTAATTATTTCGTATTTCTTCAATTAATTTATTTATTATTCAATATACTTCTATTAAATTTAATTTATTCTAATTTATTAAATTTATACAACAAATGTCAACATATAAGACATATTAGGTTTAAAATTATTTCATTTTTTCATGTTCAAAATACCACTTTCATGATACAAATATTTAAAAAAATTAAAAATAATATTTTACATCTTTTTTTTTTTTTTTGTATTAATTAAATATGTATAAATAAGGTTGTGAATGTAGTTT
>JABFPJ010004644.1:0-13382 GCA_022817425.1 Gryon sp. ZL-2020 | reverse complement strand
TTATGGAAAGCTTATAAGAAGCTAATGGAAAACTTATGGGAAGATTATGGGAAGCTTATGGGAAGCTTATGGGAAGCTTATGGAAAGCATATGGGAAGCTTTTGGGACGTTAATGGGAACGTTATGGAAAGCTTATAACAAGCTTATGGGATACTTATGGGATGCTTATAGGATGCTTATGGGAACGTTATGGAAAGCTTATGGAAAGCTCATTGGAGCTTATGGGATACTCAAAACATACTTTTAGGTAGCTTATGGGATATTTACGGAATGCTTATAGGACGCTTATGGGATGCTTATGGGAACGTTATGGAAAGCTTATGGGAAGCACAAGGGATACTTATGAAATGCTTATGGCATACTTATGGGAGCATTATAGAAAGCTTATGAGAAGCTGATGAAATACTGACAAAATGATTATAAGATAATTATGGGAAGGTTATGGAAAGCTTAAAGGATACATACGGAATGCTTAAGGGAACGTTATGGAAAGCTTATGGGAAGCTGATGAAATACTTATGGGATGCTTATGGGATGCTTAAAGGATGCTCATGTGAACGTTATGGAAAGCTTATGGAAGCTTATGGGATACTTGTGAGATACTTATGGGATACTTGTCGGATACTTATGGAAAGCTTATGAGATGCTTATGGGATACTTATGGGAAGGTTTTGAGATGCTTATGGGAAGCTTATGGGATACTTATAGGATGCTCATGGGATGCTTATGGGAAGCTTATGGGATACTCATGGGATGCTTATGAGATGTTTATGGGAACGTTATAGATAGCTAGCGTGATGCTTATGGATAACTTATGAGAAACTTATAGGATGCGTATGGGATGCTTATGGAATGCTTATGAGAAGCTTACTGGATGCTTATGAGAAGTTTATGGCATGTTTATGGGATGCTTATAGGATGCTTATGGGATTCTTATGGGAAGCTTGTGGGATGTTTATGGGATAGTATGGGATTGTAATGAGATGTTTAGAATCCTTTTGAGATGTTTATTAGGTGCTTATGGAATGCATATGCAGTGTTTATGGAACTTTTCGGGATATTCATTGGATAATTATGAGACGTTGATACTAAGCATATAGGAAGCTAATGGGTCGATGGTTGAATCCAATAAGCTTATAATCGATGTATTCACAGTTTTCCGAATGCATATGAGACATTAATATAAATGAATGATAAATACATCTTTTTTTTATAAGTCAAAAAATAAACTGATATAAAACATAAAAATTCAGATAAACTGAAAAGTATAGGCCAAGTACAAAAAATGTAAAAATTAAAAAATAATGACGTCTAAAACGTATTCAACTTTCTGAATTCAAATATTTAATCTAAAATAAAATCTTATTTTAATTCAAACTTTATTTAAGCTAAATTTGAAAACAATCTTAAAAATTTGAAAAAATGAAAAACATATTAGTATAACTAATAACTAAAATTTTTCTTAATATAAGTTATTGATATCAATGAATATGGTCAAGTACATTCGCTAATTTTATTGGAAAAATCTGCAACTTGGGGAGTGAGTCTACAGTAAAATCTAATTTATTAACTAACATGATTAAGTAAATAATAGAAAACTAAACTTCAAAATTATGAAACTAAAACCTAACAAATATAAGTAACAAAAAAATATAAACATGTAAAAATAAGGTTTCGTTAGTTCCATTAGTTTTGTTAATCTTGTTAATCTTGCTCTAATACATACTTCTTAGTTTCATTAGTTCCGATAATTTCGTTAGTTTCGATGCAAAATAAAAAACTTGGCGCGAACCATATTTACTTAAATTAAGTATTAACCTATACAACATATATAATGTAACATATAAACGATTATAGTTTATATATTACAGTATAGTAAAAATTGTATTCCGTATCACAAATTTTTCTATAATTCTAGTATTTTGAAAGTAAACAGATTTGTAATAATGTAAACAAAATATTTCTATGACAGCGCTGCTGTACAGTATAGTAATTTTCAATGTATTTTATTTTCCGTGTAATTTTCTTCAAGATCCTTTTTGGCAAAAAAAAATATCTTCAAGTCCAGATGTAGTATATTTTTGTACTAGGGTACTTGCACCCGTGTGGAAAACGACATTTTTCTGCACGCGGGACAGTACGGAAAGTGGCTATTTTCCGCACTAGTGCGGAAAATCACCACTTTCCGTACTGCACAAGTGCTGAAAAAATTATTTTACCTTTATTTTTATATTACGATGATTATGAGAACAATAAGCCTTCAGGGACTCATAAAGGCATAACTAAAAGCGGCGCGATTTATATTACATTGCCATTTTTACCCCCTAATTTACAGTCAAAGTTGGATTATATAATACTATTTGCTCTTTTCAATACTCTTGATAAAAATAGTTTAAAGATGAAGTCATTTTTAGTAAAATTATAGACGAGTTAAATTATTTAAAAACTGATGGAATTGATGTACAACTACCTGAGTGTAAAATCAAAATATATTTTGAGGTAGGATTGATTATTGGCAATAATCTGGCAGTTCATCGTCTTCTGGGATTTGTAGAGGGATTTCGCGCGACACAGTTTTGTCGATTTTGTTTGATTAGTTCACAAAAAAATCCATACCGTCACTAAACAAAAAGAATATATTCTCCGTACAATTGATTATTATAATGGTTAGTATAATATATAATTATACTAACTCCGTATAATGATTATTATAATTATAATTATTATAATTATAATAAATTGCTTGCTAAAAATAATGTTAAATTATCGGGTATTGTAAATTCTTGTGTATTTGAAAAAGTGGGTGTCCATCCTGCAGCAAATCCTTCAGTTGGCGACATGCATGACATCTTAGAAGGAATTTGCAGAGTTGATATAGGTTTAGTATTAAATTATTTCATCTACACAAAGAAATATTTTACACTTTTTAATTTCAATCTAAAACTTAGTAGTTTTAATTACGGAGACGCAAATCGCATTAACAAACCAAACGAAATACTTGAATCACAGGTAAAAAATAAGTGTATAATCTTAAGTTAAGAAATGTTACAACTCGTAAAACACATAAATTTGATTATAGGAGAGGAAATCCCAGAAAACTGTTACCATTGGCAAATGGTGATTCATTTGCAACAATTAGTAGAAATATGTACAAGTCAAATTGTTACTAGAGAAACTCATCATATTTTATCTACTGTTGTTGATGAATATTTGATTATGCGTCAAAATCTATTTCCAAATACGTCAAAACCGAAACACCACTTTTAGGTGCACTATTCGGCGGTCATGAGACAAGTGGATCCGCTTTGAAAAATTAGTAGCATTCGATGTAAAGGTCTGCATCAATTAGGAAAACAAACATCGAAGAACTCAAAAAAATCGCGTAAATGTTTATAAAACAATTTTATACATATATAATTACATACATAAACAACGTCAGATGTATCTGAATTACAAGTTCATTTTCTTAAAGGATGAATGTAATTTTGATATCCGCCAAAGCTTTATTATAGGTAAAATTAAATATCAGCCTAAATACTGCGTTCCGAATATTGCTAAGTTGATCGATTCCCTCCGTCTCAGGACTATATTAAAACATTAAGTTGGATACAGTATGGAAACAAAAAAATAAAATAAAAATCTGTTTTTATGACTAATAATGAAAGCGGATGTGCTTATCATGTTTTTTTGTTAGTAAAATTAGACACTTGAGTATTAATTATTGTAAAGACTTTGACTGACTGTTTTTTTAATGAACATTATCGATCACAGAAAGTATTTGATAAAAATTTATTTGTATGGTACATTTTTGATGAAAAAGACTTAGAGCATGCAAATTTATGTTGTATTAATAGACTGCGAGATGGCTTTTTTTATATAAACAAGATTTAAATTACATATGTTATACTTTATTATCAATGAATGTAATATAATAAAAATATGTGTCCTTTTTATTGTATTTTTTCAAAAAGCAAATAAAAGTATATAACAAAATATATAACAAAACTTTTAATTCAATTATCGTGTTAATTATTAATTATTATTATTAATTTATACAATAGTTACAAACTGTTTAAAAATAAAAAGTCCATTTTCACGAATGAATATATTATATTTTCCATTAAACATATATATTTACAAAAAAAAATTAGTTCAATACCAATGACTTTAAATAGTTTGTAATTTAGAAATACACATTACAAGACATTTTACAAATGTACAAATATATTACTATTTTATTATGAATTATACATTAAAAAAAATTTAATTAGATAAACATTTTACTTTTTTAGACGCCTTTTAACATTTATCAACAATTTAAATTAAAGAAAAATATATTTCTTAATTAGAAAAAGTTCTTCGTCATATAACTTATTTGAATTTTCGCGCTTATAATCACTTTCCACATGCCGTTGCGCTACATGAACACTTATTTCTCACAAGTGGTAAAGACAGCTGCAGCTTGATATATAAAGCTGACATGATCTCACCTTTCAACATGTAATTTCTGTATCACGTTTTCTGCGTATTTGTAAATATAAATTGGAAATTGGAATTGGAATTGTAATGAAATTGTAAAATACTTGGCCGTGACTAATTAATGCTCACTGCCAAGTATTTTACAAGTCCATAATTATGACTAAGAAAACTAAGAAATCTAAGAACACTAAGAAAACCAAGAAAAGTTTTTGATGATAACGAAATTCTTAAAGATTGAGTAGTAAGAGGAAATTTCTAATAGCTATTTTAATTTATTTATTTCATAAAATCTTTGTACTTGGCGCTTTTTAATTTTCAATCAAATTAAATTTTTTTTATGTTTTTAGTATTTAATTAGTATTTAATTTAGTATTTAATTAGATCCTCCTGTTAAGATGATTACTTCATTAAAAAATTCGTTTGCTCGTAATTAATGATTTTTTAAATGAATTTTGTCTTATTCATATATTAAATTCATGTTTACGTATACTCCGCATATATGCAACCATTAATGCATACATGTTTAGTGAAACGTCGACTTATCTTTCCAATAAAGTCTTTTGTCTCTGCCACGTTGAAAATCGTTTTTTTCCTTTAACATTCAGTATATTTTGTTTGCAACTATCTTGCTTAAAGACAAAATTCAATATATCATCAATATTGTAATTCTCATTATGGTGTTTATAACTATTAATGACGATTTATTTTCACGATGTGTCGATAATTTTGATTTTTATGATTGTTGACTATTTTCGCAATGAGTGTAAGTAAAACGTTTAATGCTTCATTATTTAGCTTTCTGCAGATCATATAAATTTCTTACATTTTATTTAAGATTGGAAATAAGTCTGGCAATAAATACCCAGGAAACGAAAATCTATTTGTATCAATTTAAGTCATTTGACTTAAATTGTGTTTTTGTCCAATCCACAATTTAAAAGCAATTCTTTTAATTGTATTAAATATAATCAAGTATTGACCAATAAGAAGACTGATTTTAGTTTAAAATGGAATTTAATTTAATTGTATTCCATTGTAAAAGTTTAATTGAATTATACATCATAATTATGAATAACTTTAAAAAATTTCATGCAATTAATATATAATTTATATTCGAAATAAAACTGAATTCTTATTGGTTGCTATTAAATTCTATATTTTACAATACAAAGAAAGGTGTACAAATTGTGTTTTCGTCCAATTTACAATTATAATATCAAGTTCCAATTTGTTTTTCATTTGCTGGGTACATACACATGCACTCAAAACGACATCTGTGATTTTACAGTACGTTTTCCAGTTAATATCATTTTAAAATAACACAAAAAAATGTATTATTACAGTATTTTATTTGAAATGTTCATTATTTAAATTAAAAATACAGCTCTATTGTGAAATCTATTAAGAATTAAAATATAGAAAGTAAACTTACGGTAATTTTACAATGTAAAGTTTTGAGTGTGGCAAATGTGGTAAATACTAATACTTATTAAATTTTTCTGGGGAGGCACCGGTAAAATTTCATTTTTATAATGACAAATTATAAGATCTATATTATAAACACTTTTTGCATCAAAAAGAATTGTAGTGGCATTAATGAAAACTCTATTATACTTACCCAATTTCAATCTATACTTTCGGTTTTCGTCTTAATTTAACTTTTTTTAACTAAGTTATTGAAGAATTTACGAAGTATAAAAATAAACTTTATGTGCATTTTTTTTATTACTGGTTCATTTTTCGCATTTTTTTTTATTTTACTAAAATAAAGTTTGAATTAAATTTAGAGTTTATTCTAAATTCATTCTTTACACTAAAAAAATATACGGTTGTAACAAACACATATGCGTAGTTGAATATAATATGATTGTGACAATCAGTTGATATGATTGCATTAAATATATTTATAGTTATACGAAATACGACTGTAAAAGACACATAGATGTAGTTGAGGGCTATGTAGCTGTAACAATTACATTTCCGTTTCTTTAAGTGCGATTTCGTAATTGATGCAACTACGTTTGTTTATTAGGCTGCGGTGAAAATAAGTCATTTTTTAGGACCACACTGATTTGATTAATTTTCTAGTAATGTTTAAGCATGTCTAAATTTTGAACTTGTACAACAGAAGAATATTGATAATAATAATTAATAAATATTAATTATTATTATCAATAATAATTAATAAATATTAATTATTATTAATTATTAATATTTATTATTAATAATAATAATTAATTATTATTGATAATTATTTATTATTATTAATTATTAATAATAATTAATAATTAATAATTGATAAATAACTAAAAATAAATATGTAACAAAATTAAGAAAATAATAATAATAATATAGTAATTATACGTTCTAATATCAAAAAAATATAGTAAGGGAGGCAAACAAATTGTATTATTACAGAACGTGTTGTATTTGATTATTTATTATAAGTGAGTGGAAATGAGTGACCAATGAGAGTGAAATGTTATGTTACGTGAGGCCAACGAAGCTAAAATACTTAAATGGTGCGACAGCTGAAATCTAAGAAGGTAACGCCGATGCAATGCATATGACAGACACACGTGCCACTTATTAAGTACTGCGACTAAGTTACGCGGACTGTAAGCTTGCGTTTATGTGTATTTTATTTATCATTATTTATACTTGGCCCAGTTTTTTTAACAGCCGACGAGGAGTTCCCTCCAATTGCCCGAAGAGGACTCTCCACTTGGTCAGAAAACCTGAAGCCACCGTAAATGCCTATATTCACCAATACAATTACAAATGTCTGCTATAATGTCTGTGTTAAACGCAATATGTGTTGATTATTTGTCACTTGATAATATTAATGACGGCTGAAAGACACGCCGCATGTCGGAAATTTATTTTGCATATAAGGATTTATGATTGCATGTTCAACTGATGAATATCGTGAAGTAATGTTATTATTGCTGATTGGAATGAAAATACAAGAAGGAAGAGCATAAAGTTATAAGAGTTACAGAAAAACCAAGGTTCTTAAGGCAGGTGTTTCAATTAAATTGCTGAAGAATAACTGAAAGTATTACAGTAATTTACATTTATGTGCCAATTGGAGTAACTTTGTTGCAAACAATTGTTTGGAGATAGTAGTAATAGAAATATAAACAATATTATATCTTTATACTACTTATTGAAAACGTTAGTTCATAAATGTTTGTAAAATATCACTAAGAAAAATAACTTATAATAAATTACTGTTTAAACAGTAACTTGACCACAGAATTCCCAGTAACCGAATAAATTCTGTCAAAAACTGGAAAATTTACTTTCTGAACACAAATTTGTATTGACTTTTTCAAGAATTTTTGTGCATGAAAGGAAAATTTTTACTGTTTTTAACAGGAACTTTCACGCTAATGGGAATTCTGTGGTCAAGTTACTGTTTAAACAGTAATTTATTGTAAGTTATTTTTCTTAGTGTACTATTGAAATTTTATTTAGAATTTTATTTTCAGGCCTACGAAATTTTTTTGTGATCAGCGATTGTTGCAAAGACTAAGGCAAGCCAATATTTTAATTATTTTCGAATGAAAAATATGTATGACTAAAGTGACCAAGATTATTGAGACCTGCCATGCGTTTAAGGGTGTATTATAAAATATTGATTTGTAATAATCTTTGAATTATAAGCTACATACCTATCGGATCTCGATTTTGTGAAAATCTTTTTCAAAATTGTCAACAAACTAATTGATCACTCCATAGTGATAATTTTTTATGTTCGAAAATATAGATTCCGACAGAAAGATATTTTATTTTCAATTTAGTATATTACAAAAAAATGACATATGCAAGAGAAAGATGGCATTTGTACTACGCGATTTAAGAAATTACCACTGTTATAAAAAAACGCTAATATTTATAGCATATAAAAAAACTTGAATCTAACCCTAAATACGAAAACAATACCTTACTTTCAAATAGAAGCTAATTTAACGTGATTTTGTATTATTTCGCGATTTAGTCGCTAACATGACTGCTATAACACTTTTCAAAAGGTATATATGCCTAAATTCTGAATCTATGTCCTAACTTTAGGAAATAACTTAGGACTTAGGAAATAACTTAGTTTCTTTTTCAATGTCCATATCAACAATTTTTCATGCCAAGTTTAGTAATTTTTTGGAAAATCTTGCTCTTGTCCCTGCGTTACTAAAAGTTGAGTAAAATTTGTTGTAATTTTCTCGCCGTACATTTATACAAATCTAAAAAGCGCTAGTAATATTGAATTTACCATAGATTATAGTAATTTCCCGACACATTATAATGCGAATTAGATTTTCACTTTAATTTACACTTCCTCGGCATTGTATTAAAATCAACCATTATTTTGCACGCAATGAAAAAGAAGTTTAACTTAAGAAATAAGAGATACATAAAAAGCTCTTACGGTAATTTTGACTCGAAGCGTAACAACATATTAATTAGGACAAAAGCCATCCAATCTGGTCGGAGGTGGGTCTGAGCAAAGCGGAGTGATATACTTTTACGAGTGGTATGGCTACTTTCGGCAATTGCTCTTTATTTGGAACACATTTTGTAGTTCAATTTCTGTTAAACTGATATCGCGTGTACGTTCAATAACGCTCTCAGAACTACCGCCGAACAAATGATTCGTGAATGTCATATCGTGCGGTGAGGATTCCATCTGTCTATAATTACATCACAAGCATATATACCAGGGGTAGCAATCATCTTGGTGCGAGAAACGAAAGCGAGGAGTTTCCAATCACCGAGAAGCCGCGTCTTCCTTCATTTCTTGCTTCATTTTTATTTTGCCCGCGTTCCTCCTTTTACCTTCTCGTCTTTCAATTCGAATTCGAAGCAATCGCCAACGGCCCGGGATGAGCTTACGATTGACGAGAATTTCGATTCCGTTATCACCGATCTCACCGCAATGATGTATAAGTAAATATGCGTGTAACCAAGGTTGAGGGGAAAGCAAAGATCGCTCATATGATAATCATGCCTCGTGTGCGGGAAGTCCAAGTGCTTTAATCAAACGCATCACTTCGTTCCTCTGGATAACATTTTTTTACGACTTGCGTTGCGTTATCTTGCCGATTTGGACCGATTTTAAGTGCTTCTCTGTATTTTATCGTCGCTACTTATACTTTAGCTGTCCTGCATTTTCATCTAACATGCACGTGTACTTGATTTTGCAATCGTTTGTAGACTTAATCGATTGTGTCATATAAAACTCACGCTAGAAAGGGTGATGTTTAAAATTGACGAATTTGAATTCGTTAAAAACATTTTAATAGACATAGAATTATATATTCTAATCACAATCACATATTTTTACACGCTATTGTGTAAATTGTTGAGTATTTTACACAAATGCACGACAGCAGTATCATTTTGTGTGTATTTCAAAGAAGTTTTAGACAAATATATCAATTTTTATGTTATTCAAAGAATTGTACACGAAAATATGACAAATGTATAGATTTTTGTTGAATTCTAAGTATTTTACAATTTCTATTTTTAATAGAGTGTTTGTTCATCTTTGAGTGTTTTTGTCCATGACTAAGTAATTTGTATAATATATATATATATATTTTATTTTACACAAATATACATTATAATCATTCTTACATTAATTTATTCATCTACTGAACATTCATTAAATTTTGTGTATTATTTATGAAAGTGTATTATTGTGTATTATTTATTCATATAAGTTGTTAATCAAATTTAATTATTTTGTGTAATATGCAATACTTATACACAAATTTGTGTGAAGAATTTATATTAAACATTATATAATTTACGAGAAGTACACAACTTTTTTGTAAAGTTAAGCAGTAAAATCATATATTGTTACGCAAAATGTACTTTAGAGTGTCTTTACACAAATTTGAGTGAAGAGTTTTTATCAAACTTTGTGTAATTCTGATAAACAAATTTTTTTTGTAAATTTATGCTTTTTTGAGTGTTTTCTGATGATAAAATTGATTAATTTGTGTAATATAACATATATATCATAATTACACAAAGTTCTGTATATTAGTATATTTTTACACACAATGTTTTAATAATTTACACGAAAGTGTTTACACGAAACGATTTAACATTTTTACACTGGCTTTGAATTTTTTTAGTGTATATATATGTCCATTTTTTATACTGTTTTATACCATTTTAACTTTTTCATGAATTTTTCAATTTTGCTCGAAATTTCATGAATCTTAAAAGGTTATGCATTTTTGCCTATTTCATAAAAATCCGCTTTTTTTATGGAATTTCAACATTTTAATCAATTTTTCTTGCAAAAATGCTTATTTATATGAAAAGAAAAAAAATCTGAATGTATATCTAAAATCAAATTCCTGATTTCCGTCTTAGACTAAGTAATTTTTTCATCAACCAATGACAATCCGTAATTTATAAAATTATTAAAAAAAGTAATTGCATACTTTTAATAATTTCAAAAATAAAAATAAATACTAAAAAATGTTTATTACGATACACAGTTATGCATAAATAAATTGAAATTTAAATCATACAAATTAACTTTAAAATCAAGCACTCATTTAAATCATGAATGTGTTTATTAAGTTTATTTTTCTAATACATAATTTCAGTCTAAATTATTCAACAAACCATAAGTATAAAATCCGGCTAACATTCGGACAAAACTGTCACGAAAAAGTGGAGCATGATTTATATCTAACCACATTTGCTTCTTTGCCTTTATCTATATTCTGTGAACAGTAAAACGTACAGCCTGCGCACACACCTGTGCACTATTATTAATTAAACAAACGGTGTACAATTTTGCATATTATTAGAATAATTATCTAATATTATTGTTGACACACTGAATCACAAAGACGCAACTTAAAATTCTTCGCCATAATTTACTATTTCATTCAAATAAACTGTTCCTCTTTTTTTATAGATTTCAAGAAATGATTTCCAATCCCAATGCGATTTTAGACTTCAATTATATCACGATGAAAAGTAAAGTTAATATTTCGTTTCATTATGAACTTAACAAAGTTGGTGCTTTGATTGTGCTGTCAATACAATTTCTATTAGGGTGTTCGTACATGTAAAAGCTTATACGACGAGTAATGCGCATTTAATGACTAGGGGACATCAATGTGAACGCTCGTAAAGGTTCTCGAAATGTGTCGTAATCGATTTTGTTTGTTGCATTTGTATATCAAAAGTATCTGTGTGTATATTAAAACACAACCCAAACATTAATTTCCTACTTACGACATCCGTGATGTCAATCAAATATAAAAATCAATAACAATCTAATCTGCCAATGGCTTCAGATTTTTGAGTAGATTAAATATATATTTAGTCCAATGAAAATGAACAATGCACATCATTCACTGATTGATGATAGACATCTTGAATAAAAGCACGATAATTAATGCGAAATAAATGGTGTTTTTATAATAAACTGTAATTTATAATTTGGTTTTGAATATATGCCGTGTAAAGATCAGGGAATTATATCATCAGTTCAAATGAAACTGATTGTCAAATTAACGAAAATCATTTTGTTATTATTCTTTAAAGATAAATCAGTTTTAATTAATGATTAATGTTGCCTAATGATTAGATATAAAATATAGAAATGTATTTCTTGTTTTCATGTACATAAATATAACAATAAAATGTAATATAATAAATAAATTCGCAGATCTTTTTTAGAAGAGTTCAAAAGATTTTTTCAAAAAAAAATGAGAAACACGAAATTTACTTTTCAGTCGCTGAACTTTTTTGGGAAAATTATCGCGTCTAAATTTGAATGAGTGAAAATTTCACTTATTTGCTGAATGAAACGTTTTTTCACTTCAAAAAAATTGAAATTTGCACTTATTCGTAAGTGAAAAAATTGTTCACTTCCAAAAATGTTAAAAATTTTACTTTTTCATAAGTGAAAGAAAATGTACTTTTCCAAAAAGTGGAAAACTATTTTTTCATCAGCTAGGAGTGTTTTTCTCAATTAAGTTTCATATTTTAAGTAGTAGACTGGTATGGTGGAGAAGACATCGGACTATCACTTTGGAGACCTGAGTTCGATTCTCGGAGAAATAGAATTTTTCCACTAAGATTTTAATTATATAATATAAAAGAAAGTAGAAAAAAATAATGTAATTATAATATATGAATAATATAATAAAAGAACATTATTATTAATGTTTTATAATATTTTTATTATATGTTATATATATTATAATATATATATTATATATATATATATAACATATATATTATAATAATAATAATAATTTTTCACTCTTTCAATAAGTTAAAATTCACTTTTTCTAAATAAATTATTTCTGACTTTTTCAATAAGTGAATATTCACTTTTTCAGTGAAAAAGAACTATAACTTTTCAAAAAAGTGAATATGCACCCAAAAAAGTGCATTTTCACGTTTTCAAATTAAGAGAGTAAGTAAACTTGTTCAATTTGAAAAGTCAACCAAATTGTAATCGAAACTCAAAAATTCCAACAAAATCTGTACACGCTCAGAAATAATCTTTCATTTAACGTAATATTATTTAGTAAGAATTACTAAACTGCATCATATTTTCGGACTTTTTTGGAAGTACATTAATATTTATTATTATGATTTAGGACTAATTACTATACTGAAATACATTTTTTAGAAGACTAATGTTTAAAAAATATAATTTTTATTTTATTATTTGGTTTATTTATTATTGCGAATTACTTTTCTATAGGATGGTATTTTTTTATTTATGAGTACACGCTTAGAACAGTTGCATCAATATCAAAAGATTCCTTTTATGAGAAAAGGATTTTCCAATCACATATCGGCTGAAAGGAAATACTTTTAGGACAAAAGTATTATCATGTTATCAAGTTTCCTTT
>JABFPJ010004643.1:907-13384 GCA_022817425.1 Gryon sp. ZL-2020 | reverse complement strand
CGACTATGGTGCATATGAACAAAGTTGTTCAGAAAAGTTTTTTCTATTTAAGGGTCATTGTCTTTTATTTATATTTGATACTTTACATTTCCTGGTATATTTCATAATTTTTCAATACTTAAAATGCCCGTAACTTTTTAAGGGTGCATTTTTCGACTATGGTGCATATGAACAAAGTTGTTCAGAATAATTTTTTCTTTTCAAATCTTTTTTTTGAGTTATTTATTTTTGAACACCTTGTATGAGTAAATTTTACTTGAAAAACTCTTTACATATTATTATGAAAAGATATTATTACAAATATTTGTATTCATTTCAATAATATGATTGTATGTTTAAATTTTATGTTAAGTGTTCAACTTCTTATTATTATCAATATATCTTCTTATTACATCAATATCAATTATTCTTAAGATTTATTAAATTTATTAATTGTTAAAAAATTTGGGGTTTATATATATTTTTAAAAATAATTTTACAGGTCGCTGCAGATTTGCAAAAAGTTATCACAGAAAAACAGGAACATTGTTTATCCGTAGGCGAAACGCTACATAACCTTTTATGATTTTTGTGGGACCTTTGACCGTAATGCAAGCATACTACTGTGTAATTGACACAGTTCATTACCGTTGCGATTTTGCATTACAAGCTCTGGACTTAACGTACAAAATATTTTTTGCGTTTGATTTTCCTTATCCGAAAGCCACGAAAGATGTTTGGCTTTTAATACAAAAGACTTGTTATAAAATTCATGAAAAATCGGATAAAGTGTCCGTGGCCTTGAACAAAGTATTATCCTTTCTTGAAATGAATGGAATGTTAAGTTGTAAACTTACATCTTGCTTAAAACTATTTGTTAGTGTAATTATTTAAAATTTACATTATCTTTATAATTTTTCATTTTCAATTCGGAATAGTATAATTTTTTTTAGATAAGTGTTTATATATAATGGATCCTCAATTATTTTCAACAACATTACTGAAATTAACAGGCTTATATGTTAGTAAATTGTATGCGTATCCGGACATGCAACGAATTCGTGTCCAAGAAAATGTAAATGATTTGAATGATATTTTTAATTATAAAATAATACAAAATTTATTTCAACAAATAATTAAAAGATTACAGTTTCTGGGAGAATGTGCAGGAAATATTATGGCATATCAGACAATGTTCAATAAAATATGCAATTCACTTAATACTTTTAATAGTGAATGGAAAAGTTTAAAGTATTTTGAAAATATTGGATCTTATATTCCGCCTCTTTAAGTATGCGTCGGTGAAAAAGATACTTACAAGGAAAGAGATGGAGCTATGGTACTAAGTAAAAAAATAACAGTCCAGTGCATTCCATTAAGGCAGGTGTTAAAACAATTTTTTGAATTACCTTCCATGTTTGATAATACAATGACATACATTAAGGGGGAACACCACTGTGATATCTTAAGAATCAACGATTTTTTTTATCGGGCTGTATAAAAGATACAAAATTGGAACTTAAGCGTAGGATTTTGTAAATTCAATTATTTTTCGCAAAATGGCAGCACTTTGAAGAAAAAGTAGTTTGATTTAAAAATGATTTTTTATAATATGGGGAAAAAACATAAAATAAAAATGACAAAAAAAAGTAGCTCAAAATGACCATGTTTTTTTGTATATTTATTTTGATATAATTATTTCCCTACGCTTAACGGAAGAGAATAGTTTTATCTACTCACTGTAAAAATTTTAAGTCATTTGGTTCAAAATTGAGCTCTCAACCTGCGCGGCCAGTTCGAAAAATTGTGTTTCGAGAAAAGCGGCTTTAAAAGTTCGAGTGTCATTTGACTTGAGCGTACGCCGCGACACAAAAAATGCTGTAATTTGTTTATTTTTACGAATTTCGTGATAATATTTTAACACATGGTTCTACACATGTTATACTATCGAAAAATGCAAAAAAAACGATTTTTCCCAGTCACAGTGGTGTTCCCCCTTAATAAATTGGAAAACAATGATATAATAATTAAAAACATTATACAAACATATTCTTGGAAAAATAGAAAGATGTCATTTCAAGATGAAATTGTGTTGCCAATACTATTATATCAAGATGGCTATAAAACCAACAACCCTTTAGAAAGCCATAAAAGAATCGGAAAGATTGGAGCTGTATACATTCTGATACCATGCTTGTCGTCTGAATTTCAATCCAAGACTGAGAATTTTTTATTTAGAATGTATATAAAACTGATGACTTGAAGCATGTAACATAAAATGTGCATAAAAGCTGTAGAAGCGTTGCAGTTTTTGGAGTCGACTGGAATTTCTATTACAACTGAATCTGGATTCAAGCAAGTGAAATTTTTATTCACTGGAGTAATTAGAGATAATCTTAAGGTCCATCTTAGGTTTTGTAAAAAGCTTTAATTCAGATCATTTTTGTAGATTTTGTTTGATTGAAAAAAAGGACATAAACTTTACATACAAAGAATCTTCCTGCTGTCTACGCACTGAAGAAATATATAAACAACAGATAACTGAGAAAAATCCTAAGAATTCTGGTATAATTGTTAACTTTGTGTTGAATGATATTTTGGATGGTAACAGTGAATATGATCTTGGTCTAATCCTTTATCATTTCATCAAAGTAGAGAAACTATTTACGTTAGATAATCTGCATAATCGTATAAACGGTTTATATTACGGCGATGATGAAGAAAAGAATAAACCGAGACCAATAAAAGATAATCAATTGCAGCAGAAACATGTTAAGATGTTTGCAAGCGAGTCAGAATGTTTAAACGAATCATCGGGGTTATAATTGGAGATTGGGTTCCGGCAGGAAATAAACTGTTTTGTCGAAACGATTCAAGTCACATTTTCTCACGAATTCATATTTTTAGTTATGAAATTTATGATATTATAAATTTTAGAAAAAATGGATAATATGAAGAAAAAAAGAAGCACAACTGCCAACATATGTTGAAGTTGTGTCAAAGGCTATAAAATTCAAGAATTGCAATCCAGTTCTTTAATCCGTTGACTCGGGACGCTGAGGTTCGGTTAAAATGACAACAATAAGGTTGTAAACGGAACGCCTGTGCACGAGGCTAAACTAACGGTCTGAACGAAACATTGATCGCAGTAAGATGTATGCCTGCAGACCAAATGTCTGTAAGGGAAATGTTTATGTAACGCAATAAAACAATTCGTTACTACTAGGACAATACATTAAGAAACACATATAAGTAAGACAAACTCAGTCTTGTCAGCAACTCTTTCAGAAACCTTGACGAGAACACGATTGTCCATACAGAATTTCTGTCTGAAATTAAGTCATTTGCACCGCCAGTCATAACGAAATTGTGAGAAATTGTGTCTTGTCACAAACATATAATTGATGTAAATTCGATTTAATTAAAGTTTGAATAAATACATTTTTAAACGGAGTGGAGTTTATTCTCACACACATGACAAAACATTTTGGTACCTCCTGTGAGGTCTATTTCTTGGCCTCTAATTATCAGTGAAATCGTGTAAACAATTTCGGCGGTTTAAATTCAATTGTTGAAGCAAACCAAATAAGGATTGGATCATCTGTCGAGATCAATAACAACGGAGTGCGGCCGCTTGAATCTTGGGGATACGAGAGAAGTAGTTCCAATCTAAAACAAGGAACATTAGCTGAGGGATCGCCGTTTCATCTACACAAAGTAGAGGGTCGTAAAGTTGCAAGTATCTTTCTTATCTCGGTTTCGCTTCGTATTAAATATTAGTCAAAATGGCCAATGAGCAGAGATCTCGTCAAATTCTATAGGTAAATTAAAATTACTTATGAAGTCGTGTTCCATTCCTGTCGGCGGGATCAATTCTACGAAAACTTACGTTGATATTAAATTTCGATCTGCACATAATGATTATGAATGTAAGTTTACATTTTTAACTATTCCAAAAATCTCGGATTTAACACCAAGTCATACGTTTCCGAGAGATCAGTTCAATAATCCCCGCAATATACAACTCGCGGATTCCGAATTTCATTTACCTAAATCAGTTGATATGTTATTTGGATCAGGACAGACAATTAACTTATTATCGATCGGTCAGATAAATATAGCACAGAACACTAGTCACTTATTATTACAAAGGACTCGGTTAGGATGGGTAGTGACTGGGGGTATGACAAACCAACAAACAAATAAAGTTTCCTCTAATCTTACAGCATTAGAAAGACAGGTAGCTAATTTTTGGAATGTTGAAGAAGTTGAAGATACACATATTACTAGTAAAGAAGATCAAAAATGCCAAGAATTTTATAAACAAACCGTTTCACGTAATTCTTGTGGTTGATATATTGTTAAACTTCCTTTCAAAAACAAAATTAAAGATACAGGGAATTCATACTCAACTGCATTAAAAAGATTCATTAAAAAGTAAAAATACAGTAAGGTAATCGAAGAGTATATTAAGTTAGGACACATGACTTTAACAGACGAATCAAATACAATAGGTTACATCAAAACATCAAATAGGTTTTCTTTGAATGATGCTCTCATAACGGGCCCCACAATAGAAGATAAATTATTTACGCACTTATTTCGATTTCACATGTTCAAATATGTTGTCACCGCGGATATAGAAAAAATGTATCGACAAATCCTTGAACACGAAAATAATCAGAGTTATCAAAAAATACTTTGGCACGTGAACGGTGAGATTAAATCATTTAAATTAAATACAGTTACTTTTGGTGTATCATCTTCTCCTTTTCTTGCGATTTGTACTCTTCATCAACTCGCCGAAGATGAAGGTTCAAAATATCCTGAAGCTGCTCGTGTGATTACGAAACACATGTACGTTAACGATCTTTTGACCGGACCTGAATCCATTGAAGCATACGTAAAACTGAGAGACAGTATCATCGCGCTTTTAGCTCGTGGTCATTTTAATATCAGACAATGGGCATCCAATGATAATCAAATTTTGAACAATCTTGCCCCCGAAAATATTAAAGCCCGTTTCAGAGACAAGGATAATACTTTAAAAACATTAGGCGTTACATGGCAGGCTCATAACGACAAGATAATATATTCCGTGAAGCCCATTTCATTTGACAATAAATGTACTAAACGAATTATTCTTTCTGAAATAGCTAAGATTTTTTATCCTCTCGGATTATTAGGGCCTATTGTATTATATGCAAAGGAAAAAATGCCAAGTCTATGGCAGGTGTTTAAGAATGTGTAATAATAATTATTTGTTTATTCAAACAGAGTTAAATATGTATGCTCTTTCTTTAAAGTTTAAGTAAAAGTAAAACTTTCTTAAGTTAAAGTTTATGTTTATATTTGTGAATGAAGAATGTAGCAAGAAAAGCTACATACATTGACTCCGCGTCCGAGAGTAGAAAAAAGCCGTATGTTTCCTGCGTGGATAGTATGAGCGTAACGCCATACTCGTGGCTTTTACGTTCGCCCTCGTTCTTCTTGCTCGTGACCGCCGGCATATGCAAAGCTCGCTAGTCTCGAACGCGGAGTCACCGCCATTTTTCTTGTAATTAATCAAATTCGGTGCCCTCGTGCATCCCGTTTCTTTTGTTAATAAACAAAATTAAAATTATTCGCGTGTGAGTTCTTTTAAATCAACCGATCCTTGCCTTTACAAAACATTAAAGTGGGCCTTCGTTGCCGGATACAGGCCCCATGAAAAGTTGAATAACTTTTTGGTCTGTGAAATAGACATTACGTCAGCAAGTTAAGTGAAGAACAGTGCAAGCCGTGATACTCACACGTGAAACCAATGCAAAGTGCGCGCGAATTTGTGCCGGCGTATGAGTGCATTACAAAACGCGCGACCTTCGCAATGAACTTGCATTTGCAAAGCGCGCAAAAGTTTAAACAATCGCCGTCCCTTTCCTTCGTACATGAGGTAGACGGCAAGCATCTCACTCGCAAAGTAGTTCGCGCCAAGTGATTCGCCATTTACAATGCGAACATGCAACGTAAAATAAGACAAGTTATTGACTGTAGCAGAATAAACAGTGACAATTGAAAGTGCACGTGACATTTCATTGTAAAATGAGTGCAAATTGCAGAGAAAAAGTTGGTAGTTTGAGCCCTTTATTGCCACGCTAAAAGTTGTATCGCGCTGTCTTCGTCCCTTTAGCCTGTCTTTGTCGCTCGCACTCGAGCGTACAGGTTCAGTGAGAAAGACAGAGAGAGACAAGCACAATGTCTCCTCGTTCGGCACACGAAGAGAACAGCCGATGCTCCGTCGCACAATTCAAGCTCACGCTGTCGCAGTCACTCAACTGCGAGTTATACAGTGTGACGTCATAGAGAGCAGCAGTCAGTGCTCTCTCTAACGAAGCAGCTACACGCCTCTCCGTCAGCCGCACGGAGAGCCACAGCTATCTCCTTCTAACCCGTTGGAGTTTGGCGAAAGGAGGACAGTGGGAAGCGAACGGCTCGTTCGCCCCGCCCGACAGCCAATCCGAGACGTTACTCGCAGCAGTCAACGCCTCAACCACATTGGATTCGACGCGGTGTCTCCTACTAGCTTGCTCCGGCTATATCCAGACCACACAGAGACTTCAATGCGAGGCAAGCATTCTACGGTTACACCGAATTAAGGCAATAAAATCAAATAAAATATACCAACCTTTTCTTCTTTCCCAATTCCAAACATTTCAAACTGTTGTATTGTAACTATAACTTATTTTCTAAATACTTTTCAATTATTCATACAATAATTTATCTTAATTATATTTTATTATAAATTAAATCAGTCAAAACGACTGATTTAATTTTCATATTTACAAATAATTGAAATTGATATTCGATTTATGAAGTAACTTGAATTATATTTCGTTCAATTAAAGTGTCATATGGATTGAAATTTATTGCTTGAATTTGAACTTTCTTGTGTAAATTTGTATAAATCAAATTAAAAATTTACTTTGAATTGGAAACTTCCTTCAAATTAAATTTGTTGTATTTAATTGCTAAATAAAATAAAAGAAACTCGATATGTCTGAATACGAGAGTGAATTAGCTGCTCAGCTTACTCTAGCTGGGTTGATCCAGCGTGTCGTAACTAACTTCAGGAAATTAGGTAGCGAAAAACACAGCAATCAAAAATCGAAAAACATTGGTACAGACTTATTGGGATGAGTTCCGACGACGACACAGTGTTCTTACCGTGCTGGCCGGTGAATCGCGAAAAGATGATAAGTACTTTTCGTCTTGCTACTTTGACGAAATAGAGGAACAATATCTCGCCGCGTTTGATTATTTTGCGGAACAACTAGAAATGAAAGAAGCCATTCCAACGTCTGCACCAGTGTCGCAACACAGCCACTGTGGCAGACATGATTCACACGACTTTCGTTACCCCAAAATTACGCTGCCTAAATTTTCAGACGACGTAAAAAAATGGGACGAATATAAAAACATGTTCACCACATTGGTTGATGAGAATACGTCTTTAACTTATATACAGAAGCTACATTATTTGAAGACTAATGTAACTGGTGAGGCCCTTAACATGCTGAGAAATATAACTTTATCCGTTTCTAATTATGCCGCGGCTTGGACCGCAATGAAACATCGTTATGACAATAAACGTTTGATTATCATGAGTTATATTTGGGCGCTTATTAATGTACCTGAAAATGCACCGCTCAAAGGGTTGCGAGTATTGCGCGATCATATGCTTTATACAGTCACAGCATTCGACAATATGGATAGATCGGTGAAGGAGAACGATATTTTTATTTTCATAATAGTAGATAAATTTGATAAGGCCACCCAGTTAAAACTGGGTAATGACGAAGAGATGCCCAACTTTAATGAAGTATCAGACTTCATTGATCTCCGTATTCGAGTGCTGGACTCCATAGAGAGTAAGAATAATGATCAAAACAAAAATAGAAACAAGGAAGCTAAAATACACCAGACCTCATGCAATCAAAAACAATGTTCACGATGTCCGGAAAAACATCCTTTATATCTCTGCAAAGTGTTCAAGCAAGATCCTGTTGGTGTCAGGAGAAAATTGGTAGCTGACAAGAAACTTTGTTTCAATTGCATGAGGCCACAATGTAGCAAATTGTCAATCGAAATATGTATGTTCTCGATGCAAACAAAAGCATCACTCGCTTTTACATTTAGAATCAAATGAAAACAAAACAACCGATTGTAAAATTAACGATCAGCACAACACACCGAGCACGAGCTCAGTGGCTGTTCACACCTGCACGGGACCGAGCTTGATAAGCAACTTACTTCCCACTGCGATTATTAAGCTCAGCGCGGCAAATGGTAGATCGATCATCGTGCGGGCACTAGTGGATCAAGGTTCACAGGTCACTTGTGTTTCAACTAAAGTAGTTAAGCTTTTGAGAGCAAAAACAAGACCCACGTCGGTTGATTTACGAGGAGTAGGCGACGCTTCGCTGGCAACAGTAAATAAATCATTTTGCAACTTAGCACTCCTGAAGCCATTGAGCATCATCACGAGTTGCATGCTTTGGTGATGCCTAAGTTATCAACGTACCTTCCAACTGCTGACGCACAAAAGTTGAACTGATCAGACTTAGAATTCTTGCCATTAGCAGATCCAAATCCCAGCGATGGTAAACTAATAGATTGTATTTTAGGTACAGGCGACGTTAGCTTAGTGATGAAAGAAGGTGTCAAGAGGGAGCCGTCTTCTGGTCTATTGGCTCAGGAGACTATCTTAGGATGGGTGGTCTCAGGCAATACCACAGGTTGCGAAAATTCGCCCCCTAACGCTCGTGTTTTTCACATGACTTCGTCCGTTGAACTCGACGAAAACCTTCGTCGATTTTGGGAACTGGAAGAGGTCCCGGAAGCCTCGCCGCTGTCCAGAGAAGATCTAGCGTGCGAAGAGTATTTTCAAGACTCATTCTCGTTTAGACACTGGTCGCTATATCGTAGCTTTGCCCTTTAAAGATGGAGTCCAGCCGAACTTAGGTGATACTCGCAGTCGAGCAGAGGGTCAGTTCTTGCGGAACGAGAGAAGATTGTTAAAACAGCCTGAGCTGTACGATCAATATCAAAGCTTTCTGAGGGAATACTTAAGTGCAGGTCACATGCAATTGATCTTCACTTCTCAACAGCGTCCAAATGACGTTTTCATCCCTCACTTGCCGGTTCTGCGACCGGATAGCCAAAAAACTAAGTTAAGGATTGTTCTTAATGCCTCAAGCGTCTCCGCGAAGGGCAAAAGTTTAAATGATTGTCTGTAGGCAGGTCCAAACCTTCAAAGCGATTTGCGAGCTCTTCTGCTTAAATGGCTATAGACACAACTTATCGTTACGTCTATACAGCCGACTTGGCTAAAATGTTTAGGCAAATTCTGGTACGAGAGGACGATACACGCTTTCAACAAATCTTGTGGCGTTCTTCGTCATCAGAAGAGATTCAGACGTTTCGCTTGCTCACAGTCACATGCGACACTGCGTGTGCACCTTATCTGGCCAATAGGGTACTGAAACAGCTTGCACAGGATGAGGGACAACACTTTCCTTTAGCAACGACCGTACTGACAGACAACTTTTACGTTGATGACGTATTATTTGGCGGGGACGATCGTACAATATTGAGACAAATACGCGACCAACTGATACAACTACTCAGGGCGGGTGGATTCTTCCCCCGCAAATGGGCGAGCAACGATCGACAGCTATTGACGGACATACCTGACGAAGACTGCGGTCTAGCCGTAGACAAAACATTATCAGAAAAGGAGCAAGTCGAGGTTTTAAGTATTACGTGGAATCCTGCGGGCGACGTATTTAGATACAAGTATCAAACACCAGATATCAAGTCGTTCACAAAGCGGACTCTTCTTTCGCTGGTCCCAGGGATTTATGATCCACTAGGTTGGGCTGCTCCTTTCCTGATTAAAGGCAAGGTGCTCATTCAGACTATGTGGCTAAACAAAATAGGATGCGATGATTCACTACCAGCTGATATACAACGAGAATGTTCTCAATTTCGTACGCAAATTGAGCAATTGCCATTATTGCAAATCGATCGCCGGCTGGGAGTAGCTGACGACTGTCAGTCAATTGAGCTTCATAGCTTTGCGGATGCATCCAAGTCTGCATACGCCGCTGTAGTATACGTTCGACTTACTTCCGCTTGTCAACCAACCAAGGTGTCGCTCGTGTGTGCCAAGACCAAGGTAGCTCCACTCAAACTGATTTCGATTCCTAGACTCGAACTTTGCGGAGCAATGCTATTGTCCGAACTGATGATTTTCGTTAGAGATTCGTTGAAATTGGGTAATCCGTCAATGGTTTGCTGGTCTGATTCCAAGACAAGCCTTGACTGGCTGCGCACCCCTCCCAGCAAAATCAAAAGGGTCTTTGAAGCAAATCGTGTCTCGTATATACAGCAGAAAGTCCCTGAGGCCGTGTGGCGCTACGTGCCCGGTAGCTCCAATCCAGCTGATTGTGCATCCAGAGGCATTACAATAAGCGAGCTACGCGAGCATGTTTTATGGTGGAGTAGACCGCCATGGCTGTTGGGCTCCTCCGAAGGGTGGCTGCAAATGTGTCGACCCAAAGTACCATCCACAGATGAAGCTGAGTGCTTAATTACTGGAGTTAGGTCAAGGAAAAAGAACATGCGAAGAGTTTGCCGTGAAGGCTGACGAACTAGAGCGAGCCCAGGATCTTGTAATTCGCCTCGAACAGTCGATAGCTTACCCGATTGAACTCGACTTACTTCAAAAATCAAGTTCAATTGGTAACAAGAGTACGATTTTCGCTTTGAATCCCTTCCTTGATCAAGATGGCATTCTACGCGTAGGCGGACGTTTGAAGAACGCCAAATTAACAGAGACCCAAAAGCATCCTATTATCGTTCCAAAGGGAAGGCTAGCAGAGTTATTATTGACTCATTTTCATTTGCATACGCTACATGGAGGAACGCAGGTGACATTGCGCGTGATGCGGGAACAATATTGGGTGATCTCGGCTAGATCCATGGTGCGCACGGTGATCGGTCGCTGTGTAACTTGCGCTCGCATGCGCAATCGACCACAAAGTCAACTGATGGGCGATCTGCCAAAGGTTAGAATAACACAGACTAGACCTTTCCAGCATGTCGGTCTAAACTATGCCGGTCCCTTGCTGGTGCGATTAGCTAGTGGTCGTGGACATAAAAGCCGAAAATGTTATATCGCCATTTTCGTTTGTATGGCCGTGAAGTGCATCCATTTGGAATTAGTAACCGACTACTCGACAGCCACGTTCATGGCCGCTCTGGATCGGTTTATCGCGCGGCGAGGTCTGCCTTACAAAGTCTACTCCGATAATGGAACTAATTTTAAAGGAGCCGAGAGAGAGCTCGCTACAACTTTTAACCGCGTTACGCGAGATCCGGACCTTAGGAGTCGACTGTCTCGAGATATGATACAATGGAACTTTATTCCACCTGGAGCTCCACACTTCGGTGGTCTCTGGGAGGCCGGTGTCAAGTCAACAAAGTATCATTTGCGTCGTATACTAGGACAATTTATGCCTACTTTTGAAGAGCAGATTCTTCTTTGTAAAATAGAAGCCGTGTTGAATTCACGACCGTTGACCGCTATGTATGACGATCCAGACAGTCTTGAAATCATCACGCCGGGACACTTCCTGACGGGTTCTTTGTTGACTGCAAGGCCGACTCCTTCCGTCCTTGATCTAAATACGAAATTGTTAACTCGATGGCAGACCCTCCAAGCGATATATGAAAGGTTCTGGAAGTTGTGGTCTACGGACTATCTAAACTCACTGCAATCACGCGTCAAATGGTGACGACTCAAGCCCAATCTGCGAATTGGAGACATCGTCTTACTACGAGATGTTCATGCACCACCTGCAAAGTGGTTATTAGGACGCGTGATCGCAGTTTATCTTGGTCCTGATGGATATGTACGCCGAGTCCTTGTAAAGACTGCAACTTCCCAGTTTGAGCGTCCAATCACCCAGCTGGCTAAATTGCCGGTTGAACACAACTTGTGAGTGGTATGACTTAGTTATAATCTCGATACCCCCAGCGTAACGAGGCGGGTGGAATGTTTAAGATTGTGTAATAATAATTATTTGTTTATTCAAACAGAGTTAAATATGTATGCTCTTTCTTTAAAGTTTAAGTAAAAAAGTTTATGTTTATATTTGTGAATGAAGAATGTAGCAAGAAAAGCTACATACATTGACTCCGCATCCGAGAGTAGAAAAAAGCCGTATGTTTTCTGCGTGGATAGTATGAGCGTAACGCCATACTCGTGGCTTTTACGTTCGCTCTCGTTTTTCTTGCTCGTGACCGCCGGCATATGCAAAGCTCGCTAGTCTCGAACGCGGAGTCACCGCCATTTTTCTTGTAATTAATCAAATTCGGTGCCCTCGTGCATCCCGTTTCTTTTGTTAATAAACAAAATTAAAATTATTCGCGTGTGAGTTCTTTTAAATCAACCGA
>JABFPJ010004641.1:0-13388 GCA_022817425.1 Gryon sp. ZL-2020 | reverse complement strand
GTCCACTATTTCTTCGTCCAATAATTTGGTCCTTTGAACTTGCTCATTCAAGAAGACGGCAGCCTTTTGATTTAAATCCTTCCACTGTTTCGCGTCATAAATTTTTTTTGAGCATATAATTATCTCATTGACATGTTCCTTAAGAGGATAACTCACAACAAACGTGAATACTTGTTTTAGATCTTTAAGTATTTGTGGCCTGAGTGACTTATTTCTAACGACGAGATTAAGGACAAATAGACCATTATCTTCAAGACAATCACTGACCCAATTCAGTACTGATTTGTCTAAAAATTGTCTTGGTGGACAACTCATGCCCACGCTTACATCCTTGTTATCGACATCGAATAAAATAGCACTAAACTTATTTTTAGTTCGCGCAGTTTCTTCTAAATATTTAATGCCATCGGCAATTACAACTTCCAGTCTATTGTCCAAAGGAAGATCGAAATAGTTCTTTGCTACTTTTAACATCATCTCGTCGATTTCTACTGCTGTCACTTTTATCTGAAATTCAAAAATGCAAAAAACCTAGTTATAAAAAATGTACAGGAAAAAATGATCGATGTAAATTATACAATTAGTTGATGTGTTTACTTTTGAAAAACATTTGTATAGAAATGAACAAAGTGCTCCGCCGCCCAATCCAACAACAAGAACATTGCCAGATTCGTTCTTCTCGATTGCAATATTCACAGCAACACTCATATAAACGTGATGAAAACAACTTAGATATCCGTGATTTATTACTTTTTTATGTTTACCTCTTCTGGACTTTACTGAAAACATAAATTTAATTATGTAATTAAATAAAAGCTTAGTAGAAAATAATAAATGAACATAATGAAATACAATAGATTAAAATACAACAAATAGAAAATAAAAGAAAAAATAATTACCAAGACTTAATCTTGATTCGCTTTGGGTAACAAATGGATTATTTGAAAATATTATTCTTCGTTGTATATAAGAATGATCCTCAACGTCTTCGATAATAAATGGTCCACTCAATTCGCTTTCACCCTCGTAACATATCGTACGTTTTCCAACGTCATTTCCTAATGTTAAGAAAGGTATCTTCTGATTACCCAAATCGGCTGGTGCAAAATTACAAATACTATTGCTAAGTTCATTTTGAACCATTTCCATATTCTCAAAAGTGTGTTCTCGTCGAAGAGTTACCACGACTAATCTATCATATTGAGTATTTGACAATAACTGTTGTCTACCTTCTGGTGTACTAAATAACCAATCATTTTCTCTGAAAAAGTGCAATCATTTAAATTTTAACAGATTCATTATAAATGTTAATACTTAAATATATGAAAATACATTTTTGAAAAAAATTTGTTTTTAATTTACCTTCCTTGAGGAACAATAAACGCAGCATAAGTTTTATTTCCTTTTTTAGTAAATGGTCGATCAACAATAAATAGCGTAAATCGAGGATATTTATTATTCTGTTGATATAAATCTATCGAAATTTCACCGATATCTGATATGCTGCCTTTATTAAGTCTATCGCATATTAAAGCAGATTCTTGTATAGACATAACAGCGTCCAGAACTTCTTCTTTGGTAGACACTCGTATTGGATTTTTACCCTCAATTAAAGCTACTTCATACACCTAAACAGAATTATTAGTATAATACTTATAAAATACCATTTTAAAAATATATAAAATAAAATTTTAATAAAAATTAAGTTACATACAAGTTGAACTAATTTGGTAAATTTTGAAGCAACAACAATAAAAACTGGTAAAGAACTCTCATTCTCATCTTTGGCTTTGAGTTCGGCTTCATGACATCGAATTACACGAAACATAAATCCAGCGGATGGAAAATCAGCAATCATTTTTTGTAGTATGTGCTTTTGAAGTAAAGATATACATATATATCTGCCGCCATTCTTTAAAACTCTTTTTATTTCCTGCGTAAATATTAATGATTGCAATTTGTATTTTTATCAGTGTAATATAACACATTCGAATTCATTTAATATTATTTATTTTTTAAATATCATACCTGAAAATATTTATCAATATTTTTTATAGTTTCATCTTTTTCATCTGGCATAAGGGCATCTAAAGTTCCTTTATCTAAAACTACATTGAACCTTTCATCTGGATACGTCATATTTGTTGCATCCATTTTTTCAAAAGTTAAATTTGGCCTCAAAGTCTCGTTCATAGCTTTCATTTGATTTATAACAACTTGAGATATATCTATATTTGATATATTTCTTTGACGAAAAAAAAATAAAAATTAATGCGCAAAATTTTATACATACATTTTTTTAAATAATATATGCTTTAAAATTAAAGACAAAAAATCAAATTCGTTTTAAACTATATGTGATAAAATATAAATATAAATTAATTAATTATTTATTATTATAATTGATATTAATAATTAATATTAATATAAATGTATTAATTAAATACTTACTTATAACCAACATCATATAATTCCATACTGAGATTAGAATTTCCACAACCAACTACTAAAATATCATCTTTCACTTTTGAATATTTAAATAAATAACCACATAATTCAGGATATTCGCCATACCTAAATAAAATATTATAAAATATCAATCGATGACAACAAATAAATATACATTTGACAATATTATTAAAATAATAAAAATTAAATAATAATTTTCTTGGCAATGGTATTTTTATATTTTTTTAAACTTGTTCCAAAAATCCCCACTTACCATTCAAAATTTTTTTTCCCTCTTTTTTTAAAGAACTTGTCCCAATAGCTAACTTGACTAAATTTTTCGTGAGACTTTGGTAATAAATCCATATTTCTTACTCTTTCTTTTCTTGATTTTACCTTAAATTGTCAGATTAATTTATGAATCCAAATAAACATTTATTTTAGTCAAAATAACGTCAATATCAATCTTAAAACTTAACCTCAGACGAAGAGGTTAAGGAAGCTTTTTGCTTTGGATAAAAGCGCGATCTGCAGTTAATAATGTCAACTTATCGAATTCATGTAGTGTATTGATAATGTAGAGAGCAAACTGTGTACACACTGTATAATAAATTACATTGCTGCATAGCCAAATAAATAAGTGTCGTACCTTCAGCAATATGTGAGAGACTAATTTAACTGCTATTATTAACGAATAAATTGGAGTTATTTAAGCTCGGGAATAACGTCGCGGAGCGTACAAACTCCGTTTTTCAGTCAGAATGCCACGATTGAACAAAATGCGGCAATTTTCGGTAATTCGTTTCCAACGCACGGAACGAAGGATTTAAAATTAAAAGGCCACCCGCGCACACAAACGTTTATTTGTATATTTTATATATTTACGTGTAATCAATAAATGATAACGCACAAACATAACCTTCGCTTAATCGGCTCGATTCATTCAATTTTGTGGGATTAATCAATTATTCAGTTTCAATTCAACAAACAACCAATCTCAAACCTTCGTGGAATTAGATTTAATCGTTCAATTTTCACAGGTTATCATAATGAATGATATTATATTTCATTTTATTATTAGTTGTGACTTGAGCGTCTATTAACTCGAATTTATTATTTTTTTTTTCTTTCTCTATTGAAGTGCAGTTATCTTGAACGAAATTATTTTAAACGTGTTCGTTTCCATTCTTTTAGGATGGCGAAAACTAAAACAATTAGTAAAGTGTGTCCAAAATGTGAAACTCAGGTAATTTTTGTGAAAAATTGACACTTTTATTGCATCATTTCTCCTTCCAATGTCATTTATTTTGATTTTTTCTTAATTAATCTTAACAAATGAATATTTAATCTAGAAATTTAATATTTTAATACAAAATATATATTTTTTTGTCGTAATTTTTGTTTGAATAAAAAATTTCTTAATTTAATGGAAACAAAAATGCTTAATTTATTCAAATATTGTATAATAATTTAATTTTGGAATGAAATATGGTTTTCAGGTTCCTGTTGCTTGTAAGGCTTGCCCATGTGGACATTCATTTTTTAATGCTCGTAGAAATTCTATTAAAAGTCCTCCAAGTCCTGATGGTGGAGCGATGAAGACTCGTCGAACAAATCGCGTTAAACGTGAAAAACCTAACTATTATGACGCTTTGGAATATGATAAACAAACTCGAAAAAGTGCCAAGGTAAATATTATGTCAAATTTTTACTATTTTGTTTTCATTAACTTTACTTTTAACAAACCCTTTTCGCATTAATAAACAATTTTTTTAAAGTTTTAAAACTGAAGTATTAATTTAAACATTTTAAAACGTTTATTAAACAAAAAAAATAAATATATTTTTTTTTATTTCTTAGGAAAAATATTTAGAAATAAATTAATAGTATTTATCATTTTATTTAATATCATAATTGAAAATATGATAAATATGTTTTAGCTTCGACGAGCATCCGATGCTACGAGCGATATTGATTGTAGACAACTTAATAAAAAGAAAAAAAGAAAAACTAAAACAAAAGGCAAAGGTGGAAGCAGCAGTGGAGCGGGAGATGATGATGATGAAATGGAGGGTATAAATAATTTATGTTCGGAAAAACAGTTAACATGTTCTTTAATTCTGCAAGAATTAAACAACAAAATGGGTATAGTTGCGTGGAAACCATCTTGAGATCTAAATAATGACTTAGATATCATTGAAATTCATTGAAAATTGTATATCGATTTCGATTAAAAAATTGTTATACTCATTTATCTCACAAGTAAATGTAATAAATATGTATTGAATTTTACAGTTTTTAAAAAGCATATATATGTAAACTAATAAATATATAGTGCTTTTATAAACTGTCTATTATATTATATACATATTTAAACAACATTCGTATTTGACTTATCAATAATAATATTATTATTAATACAATAAATAAGATAAATGTAAATACCTGCGCATCGTAAATGAATATTTAAGATAACATATTATACTGTGTGAATTCAAGTCAAATCTATAAGAACTATATGTAATTTGATGACACTTGATTACACGTAACCATGTACAGTTGTAATTTTGTTGTAAATTCCAATTTTGTAAATACTTTGAATGGATCTTTCATGATAAATGTGTGTATATTAAGTCTGAGAAGTAAATGTACAAAAGCGTATATAATGTATGAACTGAAAAAAAGTTAATTGTAAGCATGTTCTTTTTTGTAATTAGAAGAACAAATGATTTGGTTATATTAAATAACAATAAACCAGCTTGTTTCATATAAAAAGTATATATAATTATATATTTTATTTCAATATTAACGATGAAGTTTATATACAAAAAATACGGATGTATTGTGAACATTTTTTTCGGATTGACGACAATTTGATAAAAATAATGTTAATAAAAGATAGAACTATAATATCATCAAAATAAAAATCTAACAACTTGTCATTTTGCGTTACAAAAATGTAAACTTTTATCTGTAACATGTACACTAATATTAAAAACATCCGTCGCATTTAATAGAATAAAATGAGTAATATAATAAACTCGAAAAAATTGCTTACATAAAAAGATCTGACAAAACATAGTTATTAAATAATTTAAATTAACGACATTCATTCGTCGTGAAAATACATGTATCTGAAGATTAAATTAATTTCAATTTCATTATTTCAAGAATTCATAAATATACATAAATATACAATTTGTTTTCACGATGGTTCTTTTTCGTAACATATTGTTTGATCAATGTGCTTTTTCAATTTGACTATTTTCGACCAAGGGTTCATCCTCGCTTGTTTCCATTTTTTCGTCGTTATTCACACTGTCCGGCAATTGAAACAAATTTGATCGTATGTTGATTAAACTTTGAATTTTATTCAAGTCAATACTCACACGACAGTTTAGCTTTTCGCGATTAGCGGTTGAACTTGTGCTATCATTGTCGAGTCTACTTATAACCTGCGGTTGTTTGGATGGTGATACTGATCGTTCAAAATTTTGCGGAGATAAAGGAGTTCGACTCTCCGATTGAATAGACGCGTTGTCTGTGTTTGCAGAACTATCGGGATCGAGATTTTCTTTCGTATCGTCCGTCAATTTCAAATTTAGTTGTTTGACAAACGACATTTGGTCGTCTTCATTTTCCCAGTTTGATATGGAAGTCTCTGAATTGTGTAGCTTACTTCGCTGATTCCTTTGATAAGATTGATCCAACGGCACATTCAATTTGATTCCATGTTTCATGGTTATCTGATAGATGAAGTTATTGTTACAATTATATTTCATTAATTATATTATTTATATGAAGAACAAAAATTAATTGCATTTTTATATATGTGTGCATAAACTAGAAAAAACAGCTAAAAGAACTAATTAAACGAAATATTAAAATTGATCTGAAAATTAATATCTTAAGTAAGAATGAAACATGCATATATTTTTAAACATTTAATAACACTGGTAAAACTAAACTACGATATAAATAATTAATATTTATTTTAATTAATATATAAATTAATAAATATTTTATATAAGAGAAGTAGAAATAAAAACTGATAAAAAGTTAAAAATCAAGGTAATTAAAAGAAATAATAAAAAATGTCTGTATAAAATATATTTTATTCCAATAACGTATAAAAGTAAACAAAATTGCACATATTTTATAATAAAAAACTAATCTAATAATTGTTTATGTAAATGAATTTCTCTGTGGATCAAATTGATCAATATAATACACATTTAATGAAGACTGTGCATTTTATAAAAAATATATATTATAATGTTAAATAAAACTAAAAAACACATTAGTGATTTGTAACTCACTTTCAATTGGTTTTCTCCTTGTAAGCAAAATTTAAGATCTTTAAGATAAGCAGTTGATGATTTTAATCCAAAATGATAACGACGGGCGTCTTTGGCGTTGAAGGTTGTGGATGAATCGCTGTAAACACTGGAGCCTGAGCTGGAGCTAGAGTTTGATATATGGCAACTGTAACATTATGCTTCATATTAATATTTTTTATAGATTTTTCAATGTATAGGTCAGGTTTTAAAATGAAAAAAATATTTTTTTAGATTTTGATATTCTTATTTCACATTTTTAATTAAATTCAATAAATAATTAACACTTACTTAACTAATTGCAATTAAATAAAAATGCAAATTTTGTCATAAAATTAAATTTTATAAGAAAAGCTTATTTTTCAACTTAATATTTCAAAAATAACTTTATAATTTTGTATTACTTAATTTGAGAGCAGTTATATGTATGTTCAAAAATTATATTACATTATTATAGATATAAAAACGATAACAATAAAGTAATTTAATGTTAATCTTACATGTTGCTCCATTGCATATCGCGTTCTGCTGCTGCATTGTTTGATTGTCGTCCACTGATGGAATCCGTCGAAGGACCAGGTCCGGGGTCAATAGCAGGACACTTGCCTGCATCCCCGTCACACTGTTAGAATCGCAAAAGTTACAATGACGAGGCAACACGAGTTTGAAACATTACAAACGAATGTTTATTCTCGCATGGCCTCGCGAATTGCACATATGTAACACAATTATTGTTACAAGTTTTGGCAAAACAAAACAGAGGAACTGAAGAAGTTAATTAAAACCAGAATTACAATTATTAATGAAAAATGTACATTTAAAGAAATGTCTACAAATTAGTTTAATAATACCTAAAAGTTTATTTTACCAAAATGCAACAAAATAGCAACATATTATAATATATATATAACAAAAATCAATAATAAAAGTTAGTTTTTGTGCATATGATTTATAATTAAAAGCGTACCAAAGCAGATCAATTCCCTCTGTACATTATCTTCGTTATGCCATGATTTTAATCTACTTAATTCGATACCCAAGCTTTCACGCAAGAAATGATCATAATTAAACTTGATTGAAAGAAAAAAAAGACAAATTAAAGCTAAAGCATAAATAAATGGAAGACATTAATATTTTGTAGATGATTTTTTTATTATTTGTCATTTGTTTCTTGTTAACATTGTTGCAAATTTCATTTTTAATTACAAGTGCTTTTTTTTATTGTTGAATGCAAATTGAGTTTTTTGACATGAACTGAAATTAAAAAAAAAGTGTATAATCAATAACAGAAATAAGCAATTTATTCTTATAAAAATAAGTAAAAAAGAAGAAAATTCAAAATTCAAATACTTATTTAAATTATATTATACTCCAAATAGTTGTTTACTCACATTCAGAAAATTTTAAGAAAATACTAAATACATAAATGAATTAAACAAATTAATATGAATTTTGTATTATCATATATTAAACATGAGTCAGAATTTCTGAAGTATACCATAGATTTATCATATGTTAATGAATTGAATAAAAATTACGTATACATAAACTACGTACCATGAGTAATAAAAGCTGTAAATATTTCAATAAAATATTTATTTGTAGTAAAGTTATAAACAAATCCATATTTCATCTATTTAAACAAAAAAATCATTTCTCAGCAATTAATTAATATTTTTGAATAATGAAAGTTTGTATAATTATTAAAAAACAAACAAACAAACTTTTTAAGATATATTAACAAAATAATTTTACTAAAATTTAATTTACTTATGGAAAAATTGTTATTTCTAATTATATAGAAATAATATTTAGGAATAAAAATTTATTCCTAAATGTCTTTACAATGTCCTAAAAAATTCTAACTGCAAGTTATTTCGTAATTCATAAGTAAAAGAATGGTCAACAAAATTATGATTCGTAAATGTATAAAAACATTGATTTGATGATAACTTTTGTATAAATAAATATTTTGTATAAAAAAATATTTACAGGTTTTATTAATCATAGTAAATATTTTTTGTGTACGTAATTTTTATTCAAGTCATTAATATATGATAAATTTATGGTACATTTCAGAAATCCTGACTTTACATGCAAATATAAAAATTAAAATATTTTGAATTTTAATACATTTTTTTATATCTCAGGCATCTATCAGCATTACCCTTTTGTTATAAGCATAAAGTAGATAAACGATTTAATTATTAGAATTATTTCGAATGTTTAATATTATTACTAATTTCATTTGAAATTGAGTTTTTCAATAAAACGTTATCTACGAAGAAACCTAGCAAATATGCTGCAAAATGTAGAAAATAACAAAACATTATTAAACTTACGTCTTCGCTTTCATTATTTGAATTGAACGTTTCAAATGTTTTCATCATGTAAAAAGTATCCTTATGGCTATTAGCATTTCCACTCGATGATTCATTATTTAAACTGTGTAAAAATTTATTTATTTGTTGCTGAGAACCATTCATTTGTGAACTTCCCATTTCCAATGGCAGTCTTGTTGCTTCCATACTTTGTTGCAATAGCGTTACCTTTGATCTCTGATCATCATGCAAAATTTCACTCTTTGAAACCGTTGCCGTTGCTTTATCATCGCTAGCTTTTATAACTTGTAAGTCCTGATGAGCATCACTATTGCTCTTCATTTCTACGATATCTTTTATTAAGTTTTCTGAGCTTTCATCATCAGTTCTTCGTCGCTTAAGAAACATGTACAAATCATCATCCTCCTCAAACTCCGCGGAAGTTCGTTTCATTCTTAGAATTTGTTGCAAGTTTTCGTGGACTTCGACAGGAATTGATGCCACATTAGTAATCTTCGGAACGTTGTCCACATTTTCCGATTGCACAATGGCTGAACTATCTTCAACAACGTCTTCAAACAAAGAAGAAATTGATAATCTACTAGGTGGATTCATTATTAGAGACGAAGATTTTTTCTTCCGCGAAAAATTTTCGAAAAGCTCCGAAGTTTTTAAAATCTTTGAAGTCTTCAAAAAGTTATTTTTGTCTGCGGTTTCACTTTCACTGAGAATCTGAAAAGAAATTGTTTTCGGGTTTAAGCAATTTTAATACACATATATAAAATTAGGGTGGTCCTTAATAAAAAAAAATTTCATTTTTTTGCCTCCCGGAGTTTAGAACGGTTTATTATATAGAAAAAATAAGATTGCACGAAGATCCAGTGAAAAATATTGATCCCAGGCCAATCCCACGAAGATCAAAGTTTAAATGGAATTTAACATGTATTTTTTACATTTATGCATATTTGTATATGTAATATAGTTTGTTTTCAATAGTTTGACATACAGTAAGTTTTTTTAGGGGTATTTGAGGTCGTGTATATTCAGTGTATATTCAGATTCAGCGACCTCAAATACTTCTTCATTTATGCATATTTGTATATGTAATATAGTTTGTTTTCAATAGTTTGACATACAGTAAGTTTTTTTAGGGGTATTTGAGGTCGTGTATATTCAGTGTATATTCAGATTCAGCGACCTCAAATACTTCTAAGAAAACTTACTGTATGTCAAACTATTGAAAACAAACTGTATTACATATACAAATATGCATAAATGTAAAAAATACATGTTAAATTCCATTTAAACTTTGATCTTCGTGAAAAAAAATGAAAACTTTTTTATTAAGGACCACCCTAATAATAATATAATAAATTAATCTAATTTTTATAATGAGAGCAATTACTTCTATAGTATCATCATCATCATTGTCGTCTTCGCTGAAAATATCTATGGTAATTTCCTGACCGGAATCCACTTCTACAGGCTTATCAATTGTGCATTTTGATGGTGAATGTAACTTTTCTTCCATTTTTTTACTGTTTGTTTCACCATACAGTTTAAGGTATATATCCTCTAATTCTTTAACACTTAGTTTATTCAGTTTCTCCATTTTTGTAGTAGTCTTCTCTTGATCCTCGCTTACAACATCTATGGTAATTTCCTGACCGGAATCCACTTCTACAGGCTTATCAATTGTGCATTTTGATGGTGAATGTAACTTTTCTTCCATTTTTTTACTGTTTGTTTCACCAGACAGTTTAAGGTATAAGACCTCTAATTCTTCAACACTTAGTTTATTCAGTTCATCCATTTTTGTTGTAGTCTTCTTTTGATCCTCGCTTACAATATCTATGGTGATTTCGTGACCGGAATCCACTTCTAGAGGCTTATCAATTGTGCATTTCGATGGTGAATGTAACTTTTCGTTCATTTTTTTACTGTTTGTTTCACCAAGCAGTTTAAGGTATAAGACCTCTAATTCTTCAACACTTAGTTTATTCAGTTCATCCATTTTTGTTGTAGTCTTCTCTTGATCCTCGCTTTCAACATCTATGGTAATTTTCTGACCGGAATCCACTTCTACAGGCTTATCAATTGTACATTTTGATGGTGAATGTAACTTTTCGTTCATTTTTTTACTGTTTGTTTCACCAAGCAGTTTAAGGTATAAGACCTCTAATTCTTTAACACTTAGTTCATTCAGTTTGTCCAGTTTTGTAGTAGTCTTCTTTTGATCCTCGCTTACAACATCTATGGTAATTTCCTGACCGGAATCCACTTCTACAGGCTTATCAATTGTACATTTTGATGGTGAATGTAACTTTTCTTCCATTTTTTTACTGTTTGTTTTACCACACTGTTTAAGGTATATGTCCTCTAATTCTTCAAGACTTAGTTTATTCAGTTCGTCCAGTTTTGTAGTAGTCTTCTTTTGATCCTCTATTTCTATTTCTTCAACCGAATCACTGTCTATTTCTGTTATTAGTAGTTCCTTTTTATCCGGCTTATTTTCAAACATCCCACCGGATTTTATATCCACCTCTTCATTTACATCCTCGCTCTTGCTACTACCGGGTTTACTCAAATCAATACTGCTGTTGCTGTTGCCACTGCTATTACAGTTGTTAGATGTTGAAGATTCTAAACTAGCACTAAATAACAAAATAAATTTTAATTTATTAAGTAATTTTAATATATTATTATTTTATCGTTATATTTGAGTGTTCTTATTAAATAAACTCTTTCAATGTAAATTAAAAAATTCTAATAAGAAACAAAAGTTAAACTAAAGAAAGAACATTAATAGTTAAAGTGATATTTCAAGCCTATTACACCGGAGTTAGTGTCTTTTCAAATTATAAATTATTGATAAAGAATTGAACTTTATAAAATATGTCATTTCATTCTTTGATCCTGGGAGAATATTTTGGTGAAAGAAAACTTTAATTTTGTTGTTGACATTTTGCTCCGTAATTTCCCTCGTATTTTTTCAGTCTCTTATATATTTCAAAAAACGGAGGAGGTTACGGAGCAAAAAGTAAACAATAAAATTTAAGTTTTCTTTCACCAGAACATTCTCCCAGGATTAAAGAAGGAAATGACATATTTTATATAGTTTAATTATTTATCAATAATTTATAATTTGAAAAGACACTAACTCCGGTGTAGCAGGCTTGAAATATCACCTTAAGATCATTCTTCAATCGAAATAAAAAAAAATCACATAGCTGAAGAATCACCTTATGTGAGAGCAAAAAGGATAGATCTAATGGTGACTCCATTAGTGGAAGAGAGAAGCAGTGAATTCGATTTCAGAATCATCTTAAGATGATTCTTCAAATGAATTAGCTGCTTCTCTTTCCTGTTAATGAAATCATCATTAGTTCTATTCATCAATTTTCTATTCATCAATTGTTTTCTATTCTACATTTTTACATTTTAATGAATACTTACGAATATTCATGATTACAAAAAAAACCTTTCTTATAGCATGTTTGATGAAAAGGATAAGTTGGATTTACCGATATATTTACTCAACTCATGTTCGGAAAACAAATTTCGATTCGTAAATTTAAATTGATTATATAAAATCGAACTCAAGTTTTGGTTAACTTTAGCGATATTTTGTTTGCAAAATTTTGATTGGTTAAATATTAATTGTCAATGGCATGAAAAATTATTCGATAATTAGATCGAACATGAGTTGACAATGACTTTTATATATAAAAGTCATTGTCAATGGACTCTTTGCATATAAAATATGCAAAGAGTCCATTTTCTCTGCCTTTTTTAACCTGCAAAAAATCTACTATCTTGTTATCTTTTTTTCTTTATATTAAAACGTAGGTTAGAAAAAGAGAGAAATAGTGGATTTTTGACAGTGTAAATTAAGATAAAAATATGGACTCTTCACAGGTTCTACTTTAATGATTGACATGAAATGCTCCACTGCTGATCTATTCTTAATTGGTTAATGGAAATGAAAAGCGAAATACAAAATTTTGTAAGTAGGATTTCTTTTTAATTTCAGCAAAATAACATTAAAATTTTTTTAAAGAAAAATTTAATCTACAGGTATCCCTCGCTTATAGGCGGATTTGTTGATTTTGTATTTCTATTTATAGATTTTTTTATTTTTGAATGCTGTTGGTTTATTAAGGTGATTGCTCAGTTCTGCTACACCGGAGTTAGTGTCTTTTTAAATAAAATAATTGTAATCGTAAATTAAATAACAAAAATCAATCCAGCTATTCTTTGATTGTGGAAGAATCGTATGGTG
>JABFPJ010004640.1:0-13390 GCA_022817425.1 Gryon sp. ZL-2020 | reverse complement strand
CGTAGGCATTCAAATACCTACGCCAGGTATAGGTATATCATACAACAAGTAAAGGTTATCTATAACGTCAGGTATACAAGCCCAGGTAAACAAACATTTCTGCCTATATTATATAAGATTTTCAGTGCAGTTACAATTATATTATTTAAAAAAAATGAATGGATGAATTTATGAACTTAATATTTAAATTAAATTAAATAAATAAAATTATTATAAAATTATAATATACGAAGTTAATCGGTTATTTATGAAGCATAAAGATGTTTGGTTAATTTTAAAAAATTAACAAATTCGATTCAATGGAGAGTTATGTCTGTTTTATAAAAACAGTTTTATATAATTTATATTTGTATAATTATATATTAATTCATTTATAAAATTATTTATGTAATTTATGTATATTATTATGTAGTCATATGTTTTTACGATCCTAACATTATTATATATAATAATTTTTCATTTACATAATATGCAACAATTCTATTCTTCGAAAAGTATCTTTCCGCTAAGGTGGAAACAACAACGCCTTATTCATTGACCAAAGGGTAACATGGATCGTTTGGAACGATCCATCTTTGGATTGTTTGATAAAAATGTGAAAAATTTTGAAGGAACTCTAACATAGAAGAAGAAAACTTGTTGTAGACATGCGATGTCATCGTGACCTAGGCACTAAGCCCTTCAGCCCCCGAGAAGTAGTTTCTGGCAAAAGTGCCTCGGGGAATATTGTTAGGAAGTAGATGTAGGTGGTATAGTGGATAAGATCTTCAGGCAAGTCTCATACTAATTGAAGCTTCAGATTCTATAACCGGACTCTCGCCAAAGTTGCACAATTTTCTAATTTACTTTTCAAAAAATTGTTGGTGTTTTGGTGCTATGGTATGGCTTTTACAAAGGTATGCAAATTTGAAAGTTACCTTTATAGTAATCCATTAATTGTTTCAAAGTAATTTCTTAATTTCCTAATTATACAAAATAGAAATATAATTAAAGTTAATAAAAATAATAAAATTAGAGAAAATGTCATCATATCATATTAAAGGATATAAAGCGCGCTCCGTGGTTTTTATTTCGCTATGTTTTTAATCATATTCTTTCTTTTTTTTAATGTTAATAAACATTTTTTTTTAGTAAAGAAATAAAAAATTTCCAATTACAAACTAGTATATACCAATTTTCGTCATAATTTAAAATTGTTTAGTTTTTTAAAGAACAAATTAATAATGATTACAAATTAAAATAAATGCATTTGATTTAATACGTTCGTTTTATAATATCAACAGCAATGATACAAAACGATTGTATAAATATATTTCATATAAACATAATAAAAGATGATTCGTTCATTGTTAGGAAATCATAGATTCAACCTACTTTGGGATTTATTTCTGGGCATGCCCAGTTTAGAGTTCAATAGGGTTATTATATTGATTCATAAAAAATATATTTGTCTGTAGCTTGCAAGAAAACCTATTTAATTTTACATGTGAAGATTTCGGAATTGTTAGAATTTCGAATTTGAAGGAAATATACATAATACTATACTATACATACGAAATACTATAACCAAATTTTGCATTATTTAAAAATTAATCTAAATTAGACTCAACTACATTTTGCATTTAAGTATAAAGTGTACCAAAAAACGTGTTACATAAATCGCGAGTATTTTTATCGTTTTTTCTTCGTTGTATTGAACGTAAAATTGTTCACTTGCTTTAACGTTTTGTCTAAGACAGCGACATTGACGTCAATCGTGATAACATCAACTAGAAAGCGGTTGAAAAATCAAGATGAAATAAAGTCGCAAATGACAAATGAAGCTACGCAGGGAAAATCGTGCTGTCCACATAGAACAATAAAAAATGATTATATACATGTGACATATTATTACGCCAAAGACATTTTTTTCTATAATAAAGCATTTTTTTCGAAGAACGCAAAGTTAATATTTCAATAATGCGAGAAAAAGAGTCATAAAAATTGTTCCTTGTACGTTTAAACAGCGTGACCTACGAAATAATATGATTTTATAATAACTTCAATAAGAGAGCTTTAAGTGACGGACTTGCGCTACTGGATATTCCAATTATTTTTGCTCTAATTCGATTGCAAAGGTGACCTAGGAACCTTTTTCCTTTTGACCCTTTTCCCGACAAACTTCTGTTATACAAAATACATTTCAAACTTATCTTGCGATTGTGTTTTAACTTTTACATCTACCTTTTTTTCTTTAAATACATTTTAGTCCTCAACTTTTTGTCGGATACAAGGAAAATTGAAAAAATGATCAAACTATTTATGTCGAATAATAGAAGAGCAATAATATAATTTGTACAAATGTGCAGTGATGTTTTCAGGAATTAGTACATTTTGCAGCAATTAAAGTAATTTTAATTTTATTTATATACACTCTGAGATATTTTATATGCATTTATATCACAAAAAATACCAATTACGAAATATAAAAGTATTACTTTTTAAGAGTGTGTGTACTTTGCTAAACTTCATATCTAATTTTACTTGGTTTCATATTAAATGTGTTTGTTTTCCTTTATAAAAATGTCTTAAAAGTGTTAAAAGTATCGTAAACATTTTTATACCGTGTTAAAAATAGTTTAATTTTCAAGCATGTTTACTTTAATTTAGTTTTAATTAAATATACTTTAACTTTAAAGATGTACTTTAAAAGTAAAAGTAAAGTTTACTTTGAAGCATACACGCAGAAAACAAAATAATATGAATTTGTCCTATTTTTTGTGCAAATAAACCCCACAGACCAAATTATCAATAAAAACATTTCAAAATTTCTCATTTTTTATTTAAATTTGTATGAATTTTATTTCTTTGGAGTCCCTCTCCCAGAGGAAGTAGGACAAATTGGTATTTGGTTTTTTATTCCGTGTACATGCCAGAAAAAAACCCGACTTTTGAAGGTTAGATTTACCGGCAATTTTAAGTTTTAAACTTCAATTTTAAACTTTTAGTTTTAAAATAAAAGTTAAATACTGCAATGTTAAAGTCAAACTTTAATATTGAAGTACATTCACTAGAATCTTAAATTTGATTTTGAAGCATATATGCTAGAAAATCTGGGTGAAAATTAAACTTTTTTATTTGCAGTGAAGACAATGTAAAAATAGCTATAAAGCACTATAAAAAGAAGTGTTTTATTTTAAAACACTTAGACGTTTTATCCAATGTTAAAAAGATAGGTTAAAACTTAAAACACTTCCAAATGTTTTAAAAACTGCTACAAAAACGTTTAAAATAAAACATTTGTTTTTGCTGTGAGTAGCCAATCAGACTCTGAACAGGTTTTAGAGAAACAAAACTGGCTCAGTTCAACTGACTAATCTCTAGGTTTTTACTGTACAGTTTTGTGTAATTAAATAAAGTGTTTTGATTATTACTAATACTGTAGATTTTATGTATGAGTGAATCTGATCAAAGTCTAAATAGAATCTACTTCGCACTAGACAAATTCTAGGCAAAATTTTACTCGGTATACGATCACAATTAATTAATTTAATCATTACATTCAAAAAATAGATGCAGTTAATTCACCATTTAAATGTATACAAAACTTAATCATTTTATACATTTGTACTATCTTATTTGAATAATTGCTTTTGATCGTTTTTGCTGCATAATAGTTTTCGCATTTAAGACCGAATACTATACATGTATTATGTTAATATTAATAGTTGCAATCAATAAAGTAACGTTTAAAATGGGATTAATGTAATAATTTATTTGCATTTAGTCATAACGAAATGTTTTATTATTATGGACCAATGAGATTGAACTGAAAATAAAATGCGCCGAAAATACTGACCTTGTCCCTGATTTCTTGTCTCATCTTTTCTCGTTCTTCTTCCATTTTACGGTGTTTTTCCTTTCGTCGCTCTTCCGCCTCCCTAATGGCCTCCTGCCTTTCTCGCTCGGCCTCCTCCTCCTTCTCTTTATCGTCATCATCTCCGCCTTCACCACCGACTGCCCCTGTACAAAAGTAACACACACAAATTATTTTTCAAATATACTTCCTGCACTAGTAAACTCAAGATATTTCAGTTAGATAAACAGTATTAAAATTGTTCAATTTTGAAATGAAAATATTACTGGGTACAATTTTTCTTCAGTTTTATTTATTTTGATTATGTATTTTTTAAGTAAAAGAAAATTATTTTAAATAGACTGTAAAATTTGAGAACACTTCAAAGTTTACATTCTAGAAGTGTTGTTTTTACAAAGTTTTAGACTGCCATTTTAACAGTCTATTATTCTTAGTGTAAATAAAATAAAGTGCCACTTTGTCTTGTTATTGAAATTTCGTGTTTTCGGTTAAATTTATGATTACAATTATGTTTCATAGTTGTAGCGGAATTCGAAGTGATAAGGGAAACAAAACATCATTAGATTTAACGAAAATTGCTGTCGCAACAATAATGTGTGATGTAATAAAAGAAATAAATAAAGATTATATGTATTGCATAATTGAAATAACGTACAGAATAGTTAACTACAGAATAAGGTCGATCCATCCATTCTTATTGCCTTCTTAAAAAACAAAGTTCTCTCTAAAGCTGCAGTTAATTATTCATAAACGCAATGAAGTTGACCCAGGCTAATGATACATTATATTCAGTCATTAAACGTAAAAGTTGATTTTTATGGGAAAATATGGTTTCGTTTAATGAAGGCACGTGTTTTAAATATCATCTCTTATAAATTTAAGAATAATATCAATTCTTAAGAAGCAAAGCTTTTTCAGAAATTTACACATAGTAATAGATATTGCTCTAATGTAAAGTTTGTGGATAGTATTACATATTACGCATTACTGTTTATTTTACATTTATTTGGAAAAAAATAACTCATACAAAAGAGAATTAGATATACATTTTGATAAGTACTTTGAAATACAAAGATAGACTTTACTATTATATTAATTCAATCTTTTACTCTAAATTCATTTATTCACTGCAACTTTTGATAAATCATATCTAAAAGTCCTTCTTAACCATATGTTCCCAGACTGTTTCCAAACTATTAAGTAAATCTTTTAAATATGATATATCAGAAGTTGCGGTGATACAGGAATTAGAGTTTCCGACTAGAATTCAATTTATGTCAATTTATAAAAATTGTATTAACAATTTCTTGATTAGTTATATATTTGTAAGTTTAATTAGTATATAATATAAGTTTTAATTAGTCATATATTTTATAAACATATATAAACTTAATAAAATTATATAAATCTCGAAAATACTTTGTTCAGTGTAATATGAATAATTTGTTCTTTAACCTAGAGGGTGCCGTTGATGGTATTATCTTTAAGAAAGGTAGATTCTATATACAAGGTAGATTCTACCTCGTATATAAGTAAGATCAAAATTATGAATAAAATTAATCCAATGGCTTGAAGATAATTTATTAATTTTTTCAATTGCAATTAGTTTAATGGTTTTATTTCCGCCAATGTGTTTTTATTCAGATAATGTCTAAATATTGAGCTATGTAGTATTAATTAGATTCCCAATATAAATATTATTTTGTTTATTTACAATGACGATGTAATGTAGATTATTTGATGAAAATTTGGAAATATATGATAGTTTAGTGAACGATTGAATTGAATTCGACATATTTGATTAAAGTTAAGTATATTTAATTAGAGCATTATTTGATTTGGAGTGTTGAAATTATAAGAATGAAAAAAAAAAAAATAACTGAAGTGTATATTGCAAACTTAAACTTATTTTAAAGTAATAAGATTAATATACATAAAAAAATTATTAATATTATCAATTTTTAATTTACTAAAAATAGGAAAATATTTTGAACAATTTTAATGGGACAACTATAAAAAAAACTTTATTTAAAAAGATTATTAAAATGAAGAAGAAAAAATGATTCTTCAACATGAAATATTCTTGCACAAGAAGTGTAGTAAATATAAAATATTCCTAAAACCTAGTACAAACTTGTGATATTATAATATTATAGCGTGTACTTTGAGTATTATTAGAAAATGCAATTTCTTATATCATTGGAGGTTCTTTTATATGTATAAGCCTTAAGTATGCATTATATCAAACATTGTAACACGATTGTGTTACTGTTCGATGGATAATCTGTAAATATTCATCATCAATTGTATTATTTAATGTTATCCAAGAATATTTTGAACATTTTCATTTAAAGTATATTCAATGATATTCGCTCGACATTTAGATGGTATTTAAGCGACATTGCAGTGGCAAATACTCCAAAGTGAAATGAATTTGAATTACTTCTTGGATTGAAAAGACAAAGACTTTTTTTTAATTTAGTTAATTTTTAAAAGTTTTATAGTAGAAATAAGTTATATTAATTTGAAACCGGGCGTTCAAAAATAATGATATGGCAATTTTTTTGTTTGCCCTATTCCAATCTAATCACGGCCTCAACTGAGTCATATTAAGATTTTTTAATGTATATATTCAATACATGGGCTCCCTTATTAAGGTCATAATGGTCCCGATAGGTCGTTCTGATTTTCGAATCGAATTATTTGATCAGGTTTTGATAAGACGTTATTAGGGCCGAGGTTCTTCGTCATGTTATTTTTTTTTTAATTTTTATTTATAAAAATTAGTTGAGTTTTTCTAAGGAATACATCCTATAAAATATTTCCAAATTACATCGAAATACATAAATTTTCTTCATTGCATTGTTTCCGATGAAGTATACAATTTAATAAAAGTTCAATATACAAAAATAATACATAATACATAATTATTTAACGAATAGAATGTTTGCAGCAAGTAAATTTGTCTAAACTGCGGAGACGATAACACAGTCATTCATTTAAATGAAAAGAGCGTAATTTGAGCAAGTTGACTAGGTACATGAAAATTTTTTCTAGGTTTGCAGTTGAATCAACATTAAATATATGAAATAAAAGATCAGTTGGATACGAATTAATAATTTCTTGCAGATAATGACTTCTAAACTATGTATAAGCTGGACAATATAAGAGAATATGTTCTATACTTTCGGGTTGATTCAAGCTGCAAATCGTACATAGTTCGCATTGGTTTATAACGTAGGAATTGCCGTTGTACGTGAATTGAGTGTAATGCTTCGTTGCCATACGAAGTTGTGCTAGAATTTTGATCATGTGGCTCTTGTAGCGTATGTTTAGATACATTGGTCTTACATCGTCAAGAGTTCGTGTAATTTTATACGTTGCAAAGCTCGAGTTTTCGTACCTTACAAGATCGGAGACGCCAAGAAAGAGTTTATACTTCGAAAAAGCGACACTCTCTTCGCGTTTCCAGTATTCAACGTCCAGATTTCGCCATATATAAGTCATTTCGATATTTTGTAGCATGTTATCAAATTGAGTGATCCACGAATATCTATCCTTGATATTAGTGTTAATAAAAAGATGTAATTGACGTCTAAAGCAGATTTTGGCTAATCTATTTTCTTCCATTTCCAGGATTCTCTCCATCCAACTCCACGATAGCTTGAAAATACGAAGCTCGAGCTTTGTCACGCCAAATTCGAGTCTTATTGCCGCGTTACTCACTGGTCTCGGAAGGAGAAGGAGGCTTTTTAAGAAGGTCGTTTGGATCACTTCAATTTTGTCGGCGCAGCGCAAAATCTTCGTCACGTTACGCTTAACACACATGGCCAATATTATGAGGCACTGATTTTCAAATTCAAATTTATTTTCTATTTTTATCAACATTTTACAAACTCATTAAAAAATTTAGTTTTTAAAAATCTATTTTTTAACGCTTTCGCTATTATTATCAACGAGTATATTTTTCTCATCAGCACATTTGATACACTAAGAAAAATAACTTACAATAAATTACTGTTTAAACAGTAATTTATTGTAAGTTATTTTTCTTAGTGTATGTATAAAGAGTAAGGTAGAAATGAATGAAGTAAATATATACCCACACGATCGAAATATATATTTAACATATATTTTGTATACCTAAAACAGCAGGAAGTTCAAATATTGCAAATATATTTTGAGAAATATATTTTCGTTCTTGTGTGTATTTTGTATTCATTTTAAGCTTTCCCCAATGATTGAAACCTTTTTGTTACTATTATAAAGCTTCTTACTATCAAATATTTCACTTACTATTAAATACCTGCAATTTCTTGCAAAATAAGATGTGGTAGGCTTATTTCTAATGTAAAATGACGGAGTTACAAACATTTGCATATTTGCTTGATTTTAATACAAATATTTCGTATGAAAAAGTAAATTACGTCAAACGAGAAAAAGTTATCTCGCTGAATTTTGTTAAACAAGATAAAATTAAGCGAAATTTTAAAATGAGGCATACGAAATTATATTTATGAAAAATTGATATCATCTAAGTTACAAAAATTCAGAATGATACTTCAGAAATGCATACTAGCAAAATTATACATAGTTATAGTAATATAAATAGTAATTTTAACATTTAATGGTTTTACAAGTGAATTTACAAATGTTCATAACACCGTCATTTTACATTAAAAAGAAGCTTATCAAGGCTTATTTAATAGGCAACTGAAATGGTACTTTAATGATAAGTATGATATTCGATAATAAAAAACTTTATGATATATATACAGTACCGCTCAAAAGTTTCGGGTCAACTGAAATTTTTCAAGAAAATAAGGGTTATTCAAATCATCATATATTTGCCAATTTTAATGATAAATGAATGAAGTTTTGATATTATGAAGATAATGTCATCTAGATAGTATTCTTCTTTTTAACTTTATTAAGTTAAAAAAGTGACTTTGCAAAAGTTATTTGCAACTAAGCACTAGGATGTTTTTTATGCGCAAAACGTTCTAAGTCTATAATGCTGTCATTTCGCGAAAAACATTTTTAAAGATAAAGATTTAACATTTTCTTCATATTTGTTGATTATTTCTTTATATACGTATAAAATTTCTAGTTTAAATATTTTTTTTCGCAAAGTTATATTTTATTTAAATTTATCATGCATTTTTACATTCTAACGCATACAGAAATGTCCGTAACTATAGATTTAGGATGTCTTTCTAAGGAAACATAATTTTTTAATTAATTTGCAATTATTAAATATAAATTCATCATTACTTATTAATTTAATAAAAAGGAGTAATGTCTAAATGTTATTACCTTCATCATATCAAAGTTTCTTTCATTTATCATTGAATTAGCTATCCCTATTTTCTAGAAAATTTTCAGGTTCGATACTTTTGAGCAGTACTGTATATTTTAGTAGTTGCTTGTTATATATATCATTGTCTTGTATCTATAAATTACCATAATTTATAGTCTATACATAAATCTTGATATTATACCAATTACAAAATCTAGTCTATTGGCGTAGACCATAAATCCGTCTCGGCGTGATTGACTTTCTCGACGAAAATAAATGTATCAAGCTCTAAATAAACGTCAACTAATGACAATCAGTGGAGTTTTCACAATAATAACGCAATTTGTGAAAAACCCTCCGCACATAATCTGATTTGAGCAAGCAGCTGAGCTTACTATGGTTACTTAATTTTCTGTAATCATTTTTCATTATAATGCGTCTACCATTGCGAAGATCAAATGCGCTTATTAGTTCAATGCGTGTACTCAATCTTTTTTTTCTCTCTGCAATATTATTTTGCGGTCTTCATTAACTGCTCAACGTGCAAACGAATTTGGACTTTAACTCTCGCAATAATTAATTAACCCGAAGTCAATCGCGATATTTGTTTGATGACTCTAAACGGGCTTAGTTATCTTAAGTAATCCCCACAGAACCACAATCTGCCGTTGCAATTTCTTTTTACCATCGGCAAATTGTCTGCAAGAGCTCTAGTTTTCCCAAGGGACATGAAGAATTGGAATATTAGTTGCAAATCGTGAATTTGGTATTTTAATAATTCCCTGCTATTTATTTAAAAATTCTTTTTTCATTTTGAATAATTTACATTAAAATTACATTTACTTTATCTTGTAACCTTGAACATTTATTTAATAATTGAATTACTATTCCGATAAGGTATAAGAGTTATTTATTAATTATAATTTGATTGATACTTTTTCTTATAAACTATTTTCTCTTGTTAATTAATTTAAGAACTTAATCTACGTAAAAGTTATTTTTTTGATGAGTAGAATAATAACACAGTTTAACGAAAAAGAATAACTATTGTGTTCTTATCTGACATGTAGTCGTTGTATTTGTTACTTGACACTACTACTGTCGAGTTTACTGAAAATTGAACAAAGTTTTATTAGTTTGCTGAAAGATTAAATGGGTTTGTGGAGACTTTCTCGGTACCGCTGTTACGATCCCAAGAAAAAGATTCTCGCTACGCATACACCCGTGAGAAAATGTTGCTTGCTTTGAGTGCGCGAGAATAAGTCGTACCATTACTGTCTTACTTTCTTAAATGCTTATCTTGCAACTTTTGCAACTCTTGTTTTGGTTTTGGCCAGTTCTCTACCATACAAGGTATATTTCAAAATATCATCGCGTCAAACTTTGAACATATTTTGTTTTTATTTGAATTCAACCGCGAACATTCTACAATTTCTTATCTGTGTTTTTTAGTTGCATTTGACTTTTTCTTCATTCAAAACATTTATTTAAATATTAAAATTTCACAAATTTCATATTGTGTTGAAACACTGAATAAATATTTTTTTTACAAATCCAGCAGATTAAAATGTATATAATTATCGATAATTTTGGTCGATTATTTTATTCGATTATTGATAACCACCCATCCCTAATATCGAATGATGTGCTAATTTGTCAAACCATAAATTGTAACAATTAACGATGGCATTATTTCATGAAGATTAAATTTACATTTTTAAACTTGTCTTGACTTTATCTTCATTTTGTCATTTTGGCGATACCATCTTCAAATTATGCATCTTCAACACAAGTCTTGTTCTAACGATGTGGATATTTTGCTAACGACCTTCAGCATCTTAATTTCACCCAACGGCAATTATTTGATTATTCGCGAGATGCATCTTTTAAACTTTATATCTCTTAAAGCATAAACTTCGTTCAAGTATATATCATTTTTAAGTTCAATCAAAGTAAATTTTCCTTATAACGATCACCGTAAAATATACTTCTATATTTCAAGTGGCATAAACACATACAAACTGATAACATGAATGTGACTTTAATTAATCGATGTATAATATCCCAATTTTAACGATATTTTGTGGCAGAATTACAAATTACATAGAGGGGCCATTGATGGTTATCATGTAATTGGTTAGTGTTACCACCATTGGTTGGTGGCCATAGAGAGGCCATTGGTGGCTATAGATAGGCTATTATTGGCTATGGAGGGTCTATTGGTGGCTACAGAAAGGCCATCGAAGGCCACAAGGTCTGCTATAGAGAGGTCCTTAATGGAAGGGCCATAAAACGGTTATTCAGCTACTGTATAATTCAATTTACAATTAATTTATGTATTATTATTACATGCAAAAATATTTTCGCTCGCCTACCCTAGTAACAAATTAATATGGCAAACCCTAAAAAAGTTTGGCCTTAATAAGGTAAGCCTGAATAAGCCTGAATAATTTGATTTTTTTGTAAATACCTGAATAAGCCGAATAAAGGCACATAAGGGTTTACCCTTAATAGGAAATCATATATATGCCAATTATAGGCCTCTTTATATGATAGCTAATTGGGCTTTTGTAGGGCGTGTAACGCTGTCCCTTAAGTTCACCTTTAAAGGCTAAAGTGAGGCCTTTATTTGAGTTATTATGGGCCATTAAATGTATACCACAATAAACCAAAGATGAGCCTAATTAGGCTTTCCTATGTTGGCAAATGAAGGGCATATAAACACAAAATCTGAAAAGTAAATATAATATAAAGAGGCATTACAATATTAGTAAGGTATACCTTATAGGGCCCAAATAAGTTTCAAGAAAAAACAACAATAATGGTTTGCCTTCATTAGGTAAAATTAGGGCCTCCTTTGGCTTACCTTTAAGGGCGATATAGAGGGAAGGTGTTACATACCTTACAAGGGCCATATGTAAACCTAATAAAAAAGACCTTTAAGGGTCCCTACGAAAACCTAGGGCATGCCTAGTAGGGGCCCGAAATAAATTGTTACTAGGGTAACTAGGAACCATTTACGTAGATCTTTCTACGTACACTGAAAATGGGAAAGTTTTATTGTAGCACTTCTAAAAATGCTACTCTTAAAATACGCTAATTGAGTATTAGAAGTGCTCAATACTCAAAATCCTATTTTCCTAGTAATTGATAGGCGAAGCGTTACATTTCTGAAAAGGATTCGTTTTTAACATGAAAGAGACTTTAAATGCACTTACGAATTGAACAGGCAGGCTTATACAAGGCCTCGAAACAGATATTACTAGGGTATAATTATGGCCAGTTAACGAAATGATTAAACATTTACACGGAACTTAAAAAATGTAAAAATTTAAGTTGCAGCATTGTCTTTTGACTTGATCTCTTATAGAAAAATAATCGCATAGAAGCCTCGGGGTGCAGAGAAATGAATATTGCGATCTTGTCTTTCCGTTCTTTCTCATCTATCTTTACATTTTTGTTTGCACTGGCTGCAAAGCCGCGAACTACGTTATTTTTCAAGAGAACACTCGTATAACTTTGCCTTAAGCATCAATAAAACTGGATTTTCAATGTTACCCAGTTCTTCTTTGCCAATATTTGATCAACCCTCGTTGCATTTGCTTTTAAATCACTTCATCAATGCACTGCAGAATTATTCCGATGAACTTTAGTTTAAAAGGTAAATTTCACGAGACTTGTCATAATCATTCAATGTGAACTGTCGAATTGCATAAAGTTTTTTAAAGGAATTGTCGTGAGAAGACATTTAATGTTTAGCAGCATTAAATGTGCCAGATTAATTATTGATAGAATATCGTGACATTAAAAAAAAATAATAATAATAGTAATAATTACTCTATAACACTCACAAACAATATAGACGCAATGTAATGTTTAATAAGCATATTAAATATAACAACAGCCACACGTAAAGAAATAACTCATTAAAAATTACTATGTATCCGAGTAAACTTGTGACGGTAATGTCGTTTTCGTGATAATTGATAGATTTTGATTAAAATTTGCTTAATTTTGATGAATTTTTACTAAATTAATAGTAATTTTTTCAAATATTTGATGAATTTTTACTAAGTCTCATTGTAAATATTATGTGAAAGTAAATTTCACGCCTTGATAGTTTAACTAACATAACAAGCCTATTAACGACAGTCGGGCGAATAGCCGCGAGGTTAAAGTACAACGGCTTATTAAGAAACAGCGGCAGGTACCGAGTTCGAAACTCGGAGAAGGAT
>JABFPJ010004639.1:0-13392 GCA_022817425.1 Gryon sp. ZL-2020 | reverse complement strand
GAACAAAACTAACTAACTAACTAGCTAAAGTAAGTAGCTAAACTAACTAACTAACTACACTGTAAATAGAAGTGTTTTATATTAAAACATATTTGTCCCTAAAACACTTCTTCTTCAATCTTATTACATGTATTAAGAAGCGTTTTAGGGACAAATGTGTTTTGAAATAAAACACTTCTATTTACAGTGTAAAGTAACAAACTAAACTAACTAACTGTACTAACTAACTAGACTAACCAAACTAACTAACTAACTAAACTAACTAACCAGACTAACTATCTAAACCAATCTAACTAACAAAACTAACTAACTAAACTAACTAGCTAAACTAACTAAATAACAAAACTAACTGACTAACCAAACTAACTAACTAACTAACTAACTAACTAAAGTAACTAACTAAACTAAGTAACTGTACTAACTAACTAGTCTAACTAACAAAACTAATTATTCTAACTAACCTAACTAACCAAACTAACTATCTAAACTATCTAACAAAACTAACTAACTGAACTACCTAGCTAAACTAACTAACTAACTAACTAAACTTACTAGCTAAACTAACTAACTAAACTTACTCTCTAAATTTGATGAAGTGAAAATTTTTTTAACAGCTACATTTGACGCGAACGGTAAAATATATTTTCACGGTTTTTTATTATAAAAAATAATTATAATTGAAATTATGTATTTATTCTTTCAATCAATTTGGTAGAAGCTTGAAGCAAAATATATATTTATTGTAAATTCAAATATGTATTGTATCGAATTAGTTCAAGTAAAAAAATTTACTGGATTCAAGTAAAATATACTTAGTTCAAGCATATACAAGTCAGGTATGAAATATATTTGGAATGAAACTTCTTATTTTTGTTAGTGTATACATTGACAAAAAAGTACTTAAAATCAAGTGCATTTCACTTGATTCAAGTAGTTTTTTTTTACATTTTCCTTCGCGGTGTAAAGTGGGATTGTATGTCATTATATTTTAAGTATTTCGAAAATAATTTCAAGGAAAATCATATTCGATGAGTGAAGTCTGACTTCTTCTAGGGAAATTCACTTATTGCAAAAAATGGAAGGACTTTTTCAAGTGATGTTCTCTTGAAAATCGCTTATTTTTTTTCTCTTTTTTACTTACTAAAGATTACAATTTGTCGCTTGACTAAAAATGACTTTTCATTGATTTGAAAGTGTTAGTTTGTATGTATTTATAAGTTAAATCTTACTTTCAGTAGTAAAACGCAATTTATGTCCAACGTAAAAGGAAACCAAAGTCCTTTCAAAGCAAAAATATTTTCATTTGTGAAGAATGTCTTTTTTCATTCTTAATTTATCAATAAATAGTAAAAATAGTGTATTTTCAAAATTTTGATATAACAATTTCTTAAAGTATCAAATTTTAAATATTAAATATTAAGCTTTTCTTATATTTGGTTTGATTTGTTTTTTAGTTCAGATTTACAAAATTTGGATTCTACTGACAAAATGTTTAATTCAAAATTAATTTTTATTATTTTTTTTCAATAACAAAAATTCAAAAATTCAAAATTAAAAAAAATTTATATAAAAAAAAAAACGAAATAATTTCCAATAATTTGTAAAAAATGTTTATATTTCATTTTTTCTTGAGTAAACAAATTAATGAATCCGTAGTTATTATTTAAACATTTAACCATTTGACATTTAAAGTATCGCTGAATAACGTAATTTTCAAATAAACTGTGTAAACATTCTTCGAAGACATTAATAATTTATTTATTTATTTATTTATTTACCGGTTGACTTTTATTTTATTTTCAAATTAGAAATAACAAAATAATTCCGAAGAATTATTCTTAACGACGTTAATCAAAAAAGTAAAGTAAAAATTGTGTTTACTCTGTAAAACGAAAGTGTCGTATATTTTGGACGGATTCAAAAAGAACGTCGATATTAAATTCTGATCAGCTGCCAAGTGGTGCAAAAATTGCTAAATGAAGCTGCATTTTTTCTATTGATTTCAATTCAAAAAAGTGTCTTCAGATTATAAACTCAACTGTTATTTTAATTTCTGCAAAAATCGAATTTCAATTATCTTAATTTAATTTATTTTATTTCAATTTATTTTATTTTTTATAAAATGTTTATTTTATTTTTTTTTATTTTTAATTTTATTTTTTATACTTTTTGATTTTTTTAGTTAAATTTGGTTTGTATTAAATTCAGTAAATTAAGTGAATCTTTTATTTAATCTAACGTTGAATAACTTAAGTTAAATCTTAGACGGTGTTAGCAGACAATGCCAATTTTAAACCCTCAATAATAAAGGATAAGTTTAGCGTAAAATGTGAAACATTGTAACGACTGGATCGATCGTTCATTAGACTAGGTCAAAGTAATGCAAAGTCATAATAAGCACGAAACTGACATTAGAAAGTAACAGTGCAAAAATGAAGACGACTAATTTGAATTATAATCCGAACACATTCCAGATCACACAAAAGCGAATAACTTCATATATCAAATCAATTCAAAGTTAAAATAGTTAGGTTAATGTGAAATTTCGCATGCTTACATTGCGGATAAAAATCAATAATAAAGGTTAGAGGGAACAAGCGAAGGTCTTCGTGGACAAATGTTCTAACACTTTTATTCATATTTTACATTCAATTCTTAATGAAGTACAATTTAATGGCATTCCAACAATGTCAATTAACATTAAACTATGCTGTATTTATCATTTCAACGAACAATTGCTTCATTGTGACAATCTTTTAACAGGGACCATCTTGCATGAGTAGCATACTTGAGTCAAGAATGCGACGTCTGTAGGACCTCTGAGTTGCACTTAGAAAGAAACTTAATCATTTCGTAGCTCATTTTCGTCTTCCTTCTGCTCGTTAAGTTGTACAATTTTTCACCTTGAAAAAATGAATGTTATAAAATAAGTTTAAATAATCTTATCATTTTGAAAAATTGCTAAAATTGCACTAAACAAAAATAAATAGTTTTATTTCAAGTATATTATAATACTTGACTTGTATATGCTTGAACCTAGTATATTTTACTTGAATCAAGTATATTTTTTATACTTGAACAAATTCGATATAATATTTGAACTTACAGTAAATATATATTTTGCTTCAAATTTCTAATCGATTAATCAAGAAATTAAAAAAATCGATATCAATTAATCGATTTTAAGTAATCGATTATATTAATTATTTTGTCGATTGTAACTAACAAATTTTGAAAATACAAATTTTTTTACTTACTTTTATAATGCTATCTTTATTTTTACAATAAATTGTATAAATATTTATAAAAAATAAAATTTATAATTTGTATAGCTTGCAAGTTCTTTTTTAGTTAGTTTAGTTAGTTTATAATTTATTTGGCATCTATTTAAAAATTTATACTTTTAACTTATTGAATTACAAAGAATATTGTTATCAAACAAACATTCGAAAAGTAAAATTAATTGAAATAATACAATCCATGTCAATAATAATTATTCTGAAAATAATCGAATAAAAATAATCGATTATTTAATTTTAATATTCGATTATCAATCATCGAGGTCAAAATCGCCCATCCCTATATATTTCATTTAATCTTAAATATACTTGGTTCGATTATATAATTAGTTTAGCTAGTTAGTTTAATTAGTTAGTTTTGTAATTTAGTTAGTTTAGCTAGTTACTTTAGTTAGTTAGTTTCGTTATTTAGTTAGTTTAGCTAGTTAGTTTAGTTAGTTAGTTTTGTTAGTAAGATTGATTTAGATAGTTAGTTTGGTTAGTTAGTTTAGTTAGTTAGTTAGGTTGGTTAGTCAGTTAGTTTAGTTAGTTAGTTTAGTTAATTAGTTAGTTTAGTTAGTTAGGTTAGTTAGTTAATTAGGTTTTTTAGTTAGTCTAGTTAGTTAGTACAGTTAGTTAGTTTAGTTAGTTACTTTAGTTAGTTAGTTAGGTTGGTTAGTCAGTTAGTTTAATTAGTTAGTTTAGTTAATTAGTTTGGTTAGTTAGTCTAGTTACTTAGTTAGTTTAGTTAGTTTCTTTAGTTAGTTAGTTAGTTAGTTAGTTAGTTAGTTAGTTCGTTAGTTAGTTTAGCTAGTTACTTTAGCTGGTTAGTTTAGTTAGTTAGTTTTGTTAATTAGTATAGTTAGTTAGCATATTTAGTTAGTTTAGTTAGTTAGTTAGTTTGGTTAGTTAGTTTAGTTACTTATTTTCAATCAATCAATTCGGTTCAAGTATAAACATGTTTAATTAAAGAAGAGTTATGAGTGTATTGAAGAATAATAATGGATTCAGCCAATCCAGAAATATTGTCAAATGTATCTGACGATTTTTTCTATTTAATTCACGTAAGATCTACTTGATTCAACGTAGTATTTTTTCAGTATGTGAATTAGTTCCATATCTGTAACAGAAGCTTATCCAAACTCAATGTCGGAATTTCTCCACGCAACTCGCTAATATCGATGTATTGAACAACATTAAATCACAAAAATAACAATTACCTTCAATTATCCAGTTGGAAAAGTTATTTATAAATATCATCTTATTTATAGCTCGATTAATATCTTATCTTATCGTATTTGTATAAAATACAAATGCAAAAATGGATAACCAATTGTCAATCTTTAATTGCGTGTATTTCATAAAATTCGTCGACTCGTACAAATCCATTTTTTTGTCCACTCTCTATGTTGATATAGTAAATAAAAAGGATGTCCAACATGAAATGCAAATTTGAGATTAATTTATGAAAATTTGTCTAACCTCATTTTCATCAGTTTGCAGAATTTACATATTAATTAGATCAACTTTTATAGCAGCGCAATTGAATTTTTGTTTTGCCTTTCTATTGATTGTGCTATATATTTGTTAAACTAGAATTAACCAACGTCCATAAGCGAAATAAAAAAAGGAAGTGATATGAATAAAAGCATAAACAACATGACAAAAAAAAGAGGAAAAATTGAGTAGAAAGAGAAAATAAGAACAGTAAGAGCGAGCTATACAGAGAAGTGGGAGATATGATGCTGGGCTGTATCGATTTGTTCTCCCTTGGCGTCTTCTCTGCTTTTACTCCTCCATGACGTCACGAATGCATCCTTCTGTCATCAAAACTATTGATACATTCATATCTGAGTCGCTTGCGAGAATACGCTATGCCGTTCATTCAGCACAAAAATCAATATAATTTATATGGCCAATAACCTTAATCACGCCATTCTCATTCTTATACACATCTGCATCAATTAAACGAGACATTTTGTTCAACACAAATAATATTAATAATAAGTTAGCAGCAGATTCTGCCAATCTACTAATGTATGCTAATCAATTGGCGAGTTTTTGATTGCAAAACATTGATTACAAGTTTTCAATTAATATTTGTTTAATGCAAAGTTTACATAAACTCATTAGGAGTTTAATACAAATAATTTTGTTTTCGAATCCGCCGCCGTTCAAATTAAAATCCAATTTTAGATTAGGAACAATTTCGTTTTTAATTCATTCTTTTTTTTTTTAAGTTGACCTGTGAAATAAACAACGAAAAAACGTGATCTCCGCACAGCACAAATGACGCCGGCTAATTATATACATAATTGAAAAATTATTTTAATGCGAACATATTATAATTTTACATAAAAATTCAATAAACGTATTGCAATAAAGCTCATGGAAAATGTTAATTAATTTCTAGAAATTAATTTTGTTAAGAATTAAAAAACATTTCACTTAACACGGTAGACTAAGATCTTAAACAGACCTTTTTTTTATTTTTTGAGATATTTTTTATGATTTATTTTGCATGAATTTGACTATTCATCATCATAACTAAAAAAATATTCCATTTCAATAATTGTCAAAATCTACGATCCATTTATTTTTTGTATTGTTATTATAAACGCATTATAAAAATCACCGATGAAAAATATGACAGCATGTTTCAAATACATTCATACTTAATATTAACTTCAAGAACAATTGGCACGAAAAAGCCAAGTGTTGGAACTATGCCACTGTTGAAATTACTTTTCACATCCTCTTTTTATGAGCTTCGTCTAGTGAAAATTATCATTCTTGTCATTTTTGACTGTGATCTCATCTCCCTGATTATTAATAGATTAAACGTAATTATATCATTATTTTTAACATTGAAAGGAACATAGATCGATAATGTTAAAACATTTTTTGTTCTTATTTAGGAAATTATATAACGTTGGTTACAATAAAACTAGTTTCTTAGAAATATTCTTTGATTTCTCGTTTTGTTTAATTTGTACGAAAAGGTCTTATAGCCGCTTTTATGTCCGTGTACAAGACGGCTTTGTGACAAAAACAATGAGTCTGAATTGCACAGCTTCTACTTCCACTCACGTTAAAGAATAGAACTTGATGCACTAAATACTGGTTACACCAAGCTATTCATATTTCGTGACAAAATCGCGCTACACTTAAAAAAATCATTTCTAGAAAAAATTTACAGTATTTTAAACCATTTTCATTCTCTTCAAAATATAATGATTCAATATAATTGTGCAAAATAATAAACTATACATACATGTATTATTTTTTATTGATATCACAAAAAATATAGAAAAAAAATAATGTTAAAAATATTAAAATTTCTATAATTATATTTTTTCAATATACGCTTCATTTCATGTTGATACTTTGAATTATTAAAGTAGTTTGACAATGCGATCACCGATTTTGATAATCATCCTTTACAAGTTATGATAAGGCATGTCCGTAAACGAACGTGTTATATATATATATGAATAAGTTCATTAGGTCTTCTTTTTTCGTCTGCTTGTTCTGATAAAGCAGATTCTTTACATTTAGAGTACCTGTTTTCTTAGAAGTGCATGTTGATAATGTAAGTTTGCTCATTAGTATTGTTTATTAAGCGTCAGTTTGTTCTTTACGAGTTTAGCACCTTTGTTCATTTTTCACATTATTCGTAGATATTGTTTTTTTACAATTTTGCACAATTTCAAATCAGTTTCTTTCTACTAATTTCGAGTACCTTATATGCACATTCTCCAAAATTTTTTGAAGGTGATATTATAATTCAAAATAGTCTTATTGTCTTTTAACAACATTTCTTTCATTATATTCTACAAATCTTTATCTTTCCTGACTTAGTTTGTAATTCGAAAGCTTTTCTAGCTGTAACACAAAAATGTTACAAAACAATCAGTACATCATTTATAAAGTTTCATTATGAACTAGATGAAATAGTACATTACCTTCTATGTCAAAGTTATTATTAGAAAGATCTAATTCATTTAATTTTATACTTGTAATTGTAACTGTTTTTGCAATACTTTTGCCTGATGTAGATTCAAGGTTACAACCACTTAAATTTAAGAATTTAAGAGAATCGCAGTTTTGAAGAACTAAAATAAAAAATGACATTTGTTTAAGGAAAGAATATTTAATTTAAAATTGTTAAATTTCTTTTAAAAAGTTAATATTTACCTGAACAAATAAGACTTGCACTCTGGTGACCTAAAGGATTTAATCTAAAATTCAGTGTTTTCAGCGTCAAAGATTTATTTGTTGTGATTGCGTTTACAATTTTCTGTAAACCTTCTGGCGCAATATTGTTATTCATCAAGTTTAATATCTGAAGGCCCGAATGTTTAATCAAAAACTTAGATATTACAAAAGCTCCACTATTTCCTAGTGTACAATGTGAGAGATCCATTTCTTGAATCTAAAATGAATGAGAATAAACTTTTATTTCAAATAAGTAATGACATGAATAATTAATGAGATGGTATATCATTAACATAACATATATCCTTTTTTTTAATGACATAACATCTCAAATATGTATACCTACTACATTATGTGCTACAATTTGTTGCAAAAAAATATCAAGATTATTTGAACGAAATTTACAATGAGATATATTCAACTTCTTCAGATTCTCACATGCGCGGATTCCAGTGCCAAGATTTTTACAATCTGTAATAGAAAATCTGAAAAAATATTATACATTACATCATTGAACAATTGTATTCATTTCTCCATATTTCTAATGATTTACGTTTTTTCGAAAAGTATAATTAAACAAAATTAACAGAAACTTACTCAAAATCGGTCCGTTGTGAAACATTTCCCTTGTACATAACTCCAATGTTAATATAAAGTTCCTGCAAATTGGATAATAATGGTAAGATAATATTTAGTGGTATATATTGGTCCAAATTGAATTGAGTCTGGTATTCCGTGACATCCTCTTTAACAATTTCAACTCTGTAAAATAATTATAAACTCCAAGTATACTGTATCTTACTGAAGCACAATTTTGTCAAATGAAAAATATCTTCAGAATAATCCTGCTATCTATAACTAAGGACCAAAACTAATTATATTCGGATGATTTAGAGCTAAAATTTGGCTGACAACCATAATAACTAGTGCAGCAAGGATCAATAAATTGTCTAAAAGCCAGCCAAATAATTAATTCTGCAATTAACATTTTTCTCTTCAAACTGTTATTATAACTTCCAAATTTAAATGAACTTTTCGATATTCTGCTACCGCAAAATAGCACAAAAAACTGTGCGCAAAAAAGCCAGCTTGAAATATTACTTAAACTTTTATAAACAGCATTTTTATTATTCTTCTATTCTTTTTTGTCACTTACTTGTTGGGTATAAGAGATCGAATTTTAATACGAAATACATATTCCTTCAAATACTCTGCTAGTTGTATACAATCACTCAACTCAGTTTCACATGTCTTCGGATCCAACTGTTCTAAATATTGACTGAAGTGTCTTTCACAATATAATCGACGCCAAGAATCTCCATGTTCTGTTAGGTTATTATATTTCCATCTGCAATTGATACAATATTAAACAAGCTTATCTAAAAAAATTACCCTAAGAGAAGGTTAGAATATTTTTTAGGTACATTCTAGCCTCCTTAAAATAATAAATAGATGTTATTGGTTATTTACCGACGTTGCGATGCTCGCTTCCAAAAGAACTCGTCGGAAATGTGTTTGATCACTAATTCAAAAGGAAGAGTCGTGGGTAACATTTCTATCAGCATATTTCGTGCAGTTTGAGTTGGAAGTGAATCTAAAACTGGATTTGTTGTCCAATTTTCGGCAATAACTTTTAACGCAAGAATAGTCAAATCAGGAATTATATAATTATCCCAACTAAAGTTTTCACTTCGAATAATTCTGTTATCCCCTTTTGTAAGTTCGGTCGTCGAAGTTGAACATCTTTATAATGTAAGGTAAAAGAAAAACTTGTTTCAATCATTTGATTATATTTTCTTCGTTTACATTAACTTGACGACTTTTTGCGGACGTGAGAAAATTACATGAATGTTGGATATTTTCGAAAAACTTTTCTTTCTAACGTCACAAAAGTTAATATCAAATTCTACAAACGTTACAATGTCAGCAGTTTCAATTTATAGCTTCAAATTGAATAGCTTGACTGTTACTTCTTCACAATGAATTGTAGTTAATGAATTTGTTCTCTTAAAAGATAAGGACACATTTTTTTATACTTTATTACTGTTTTTCTACACTCAGGAATGTTATTTTAACTTTATAATAGTACTTATCTATATAAGTTTCGTTATATTTACCCATACGCTGCCAAAGTATGAGCTGGTATGATGCCTGGAATTTCCATTGTACAAAACTTAGTTTAACATTAATTTGTAAGCCGTTAATTCATCTTTCATTCATAATTCAAATATGCAAAGATTGTTTTGCTGAATAATTTGTATTTCAATCTGCGAAGGAATGATAATAAAAATATTTTTTAAACCAACTATTCACTTTCCTTTATTTTAAGGTAAAATTTTAAATATAAATTGATGAGAAATAACAAAAATATCATGAAAATGAACTAAAACAAGATAAAAAAGTTAGAGCATGAATCATTCAAAATTTAGCATTGAAATTAATGCAAATATGTTTACCTTTTTGTTTCCAGGAGTGTCCCGAGGGAGTTGTTCATGAAGATTCATTTAAGGACATCTACGCCAAGTTTTTTCCACATGGCAGTAAGTCATTCATACGAATTAGTATGACAAGCATTATTTTTGTTAACATATCGTGATATTTACATTGTGTATCTTGCAGATTCTAGTCCTTATGCCCATTACGTGTTCAAAGCATTTGATGTCAACTGCAATGGAGCCATCAGTTTTCGGGTATTTTTTCGTTTTTTATCTGCAATGCAAAAAATTGATAATTATATTGTCTTTTTTATCATTTCTTTTATCTACTAAAATTTTCCTATATGATTCTTTCATTACATAGGTTAAACTTATAATTGCAACATATTCTGTAAATTTAAAAAAGAACAGCCAAAGTTGACATTAATAAGCAAATATGCCGAACAAATTTTTATGTGCAAAAGTTTGTGTAACCTATATGTAGAAATATATAGTTCTGCATACATGCCGTTTTATGGCTGGAGACAGATGTACCTTATGTGTGCATTATTTTATACAAGTGTCATTTGATCGAAACTATTTTATATTCATATTGTCATCTCATCTATAAAAGTTATACGAGAGCTAAACATTTTTTATTCATAATAAACTATTATCAATATTTTTCTATTTAACTTCGTTCATTAATTAAATGTCAAGATCACCTTTTTATCGTCCAAAGTAATTTCTGCAAAATGTATTATAATATTATAAATACATAATAAAATTATTTTTACTTTTTTCAAATGACATAATATGAAATTAAATGCAGTTTATTGAAAAAAATGGCAAAAGTTAAAAAATAATAACGTATTTTGTTCCAATTTGGATTGAAAATAATCGAAAATATATTGCTTGTTTTTGACTGCAGTTTTGCTGAAAACAAATTTGAAAAAGATATTGCAAAAATCGAATGCACTCGCTGAAACTCTGCCAAACAAATAAGAAATAATATTTCACGTCTGTTTTCTACTTCAACTTTCTTACTTACAAATTTATTTCCAACGTTTCTTTTGTTTTTTAAATTTGAAATTTACTACAAGTTTTCCTTAATTCTCAACACAATATTTCAATATTGTAGGATCTTTTAGTAACACTGTCGACACTTTTACGGGGCAGCATATACGAAAAATTGCGATGGACGTTTAAGCTTTATGATATCAACGGCGATGGTTGTATTACGAAGGGCGAATTGGGCGAAGTCGTGAATGCAGTACACGAATTAATGGGTCGAAAACATCCAGTGGAAGAAGAGAAAAAGGCACGAGAACAACTTGATCGAGTCTTTCGAAAGTTGGACTTAAATCAAGACGGAGTGATAACTATCGAAGAATTTATGGAAAGTTGTCTCAAAGTATGTTTCTATATACTTTTTCAACGCAAAGTATGCATATATAAATGTTTCGTCAATGGAAGGTGGAAAAGTGCCGTTTTACACCTTAAGAAATTTTCGAAATACGGCATTTTTCCTACTTCGTAAATAAAAATATCGTACGCATCAGGGCAGCAAAACGCTTTATTTTCCTAGGGCGAAAAAGATTATTTTTCTACCCTCGGGTGCAAAGGTAGTCTTTTCCGCTGTTTGGCGAGTAAAGTGCTTTTCCTGCTCTGATACTAAAAAAACTGTACGCTTTTAGGAACAAAATGACCTTGACACGTAAATACTCTTTCTCAGCCAGATAGAAAAAATCGAATTTCCTGCCATAGAGTGGAAAAATCGACTTTTCAATCTTGAACGTTTCTGCTTTAGGACACACTCACACAAAAAATCAATAGATTTCCGTAATTATAACTATCATAGTTATATTTACTCAAGACAACAAGTGAAAAGTATTTTGAAAATTAAGGTTATCTTTTATATCAAAATATCTGTCACTGTAAACAAATATGTATAATCTAATAACGAATATTCAAGTACAAATTAATACAAATAAACTAAACTTTATTACTTAGTTATATTTTAACAATTGAAATAATTGCAATTAAATAAATACGAGAAAGAAAATGGGGTTATACTAACCAGAAAAAGTGTTTTTGAAACAGTGTCATTTTTAAAATGTCAGCTTATATGTTTTGGCATTACTTGTGTTTTCCAGTTAGTTTTAACTTGAAACACAAGGTTGAATGATTTACTTGATCTTACTACATGACTCTTGTTGTTATAAGTTATTTTCCGTCAGAATATTACAAACAGTTATCGACCATTGAGAAATATCTAGATCATAATACCAATATTACGCTACTTTCATACGTTCATTTGTCCGTGTTTACATTATATGTAAATATAAGGCTTTCCCTTTGTTTAACACATTGTTTTCGGAAATATGAAAATAGCGTATGGGGGTCGTCGTATCTATCGACGTGTTCGAGCAAGAACATTAGTTTTTATTAATAAAGGACAGACAATTTACTCCATATAAGTCTGTCCTTTATTCATATAAAATAATGTTGTTATCATTCAGTTAGTGTTATCTTTATTTAACTAATAATGTAGACAAAAGTTGAACAAAGATAACACATACTGAAAAACTGCAAGAAATATCAGACATATTTGCTAATGACTGTAAATCTAATGATATTTGACAAGTACAGGTTAAAAATATAATATAGTTTTATCAAAAAATATAGTTAAAGAAACCGAATATTCAGCTGTACTTATAATTTAACTAAAAATATTAGTTAAATTTACTGAAAAAATAGTACACAGAGAGAACTAAATGGTAAAACTCGCAAAGTATATGGTAAAGTAAACAATAAGAATGGTAAAATTATGTTATATAAGTGTTAACCTATTTTCTAGTAAATAAGGCTAAAAAGTCTAAAAGCATAACCTCTAATCATTTTAATAAATAGAACGCCCGCGAAAAAGTTATTTTTTGAAATTATCTGACCTGAAATTAACTTTTGGATAGAAAAAAATATATATATTTGATTTTAAATGTTTTAGTGTAAATAACATAATACTTGATAATTCGTAAATAATATAAAACAATTAATTTTATTAAATATATAAACCATACGAATAATAATTAAAATAATTGAACATAAAATAATCTACTAATATAAAAAAAAATTTTTTTTCAGATAATAATATTTAATTTTTAACTTTTTAAATCCTTTTTAAACTGTTTTGTATGTTATTCTATATATCAAAACATAAACACTTAAAGATAACGTAGTTAATATTAAAAACATAACCTCAATTTAAATTTTCTTATGTTGGCATTACCGAATGTGATCAAATTAAACTGTTGATTGGTATACACTTGACTCTCACTTCGTGCAAACCCGTTTCGTGCACACGCTCGTTTCGTGCAACAAGTTCCTCTCAATTCGTGCACGGAAATATTTGTACTATATTTTGGCGCGCAAATTCAAATGTTAAAATGGATCCTAAGTAAAGACAAACGGTTTTAAACGTT
>JABFPJ010004638.1:0-13393 GCA_022817425.1 Gryon sp. ZL-2020 | reverse complement strand
GTTTTATTTTAAAACACTTAGACGTTTTATCCAATGTTAAAAAGATAGGTTAAAACTTAAAACACTTCCAAATGTTTTAAAAACTGCTACAAAAACGTTTAAATTAAAACATTTGTTTTTGCTGTGGATAAAGAAAACTTTCGATTAAATCATTCTTATCCATAACCCTTGTCTTTCAGTTATATCATTTATTCTCATATCCGAGAGTACATTATCGTTTTTGTTTTACTCTTATTATTTACAATCTTGCGTGCAAGAACCTATTTAACATAAACGTGAATTACTATAGAGCAATTTTGCTCCACTTTTATAGTCAGAAATTTAGTATGAGGATATTTGATCTTTATGTATCAACACTTATTACTCTACCTAATAAGAACTGAAGGAACGCGCTTTCATGCACATTTCAAATTTACCGCATGTACAACACAAGTAAAATTACATCAAAACTTACAAGCGTATTGTAAATTATGGACAACTTCGTAATCTTTTTCATATATTCTCAAAATTGGAGAAAGCGCACTTTAGCACATTATAAAGCCAATGAAGAATATTGAGTTTCAATCTTGTATCAAGAATTGAAAATTTGCTACAATTGATACCTCAAATAAATATATCTTTTCCATATTAGTCGATTGATTGTGTGCAGGTGACCTTGAATTATAGCAATAGAGAAAGTTTAAACGAAATTTAAGAACAAAGGCACCGCGGAATTCGTTATTTTATTAACAACGTATAGCCCTGGAATTGATAGCAATAGAATGGCAAGTTGTAGAAAAACATGAATCCTTGAAGTTTTTCGAGTTGTATATAGCAGTTAAGAATGACACCTGAAAGAATGCAATTATCACCAAAAGACATTCTATGCTTTTCATATCACCAGCGATTTTATGCTCTTAATTAATATATGTGAAACCAAATCCGTTCTCGCGTCAAGAAAAGAATCATGAAAAGCAAGCGCGATTTCATTCATTGACATCGTACAGCTATTGTTTATACATTCTCCCGCATGATCCCAAGATGTTAGTTTCGAAATCATTAGCACGATGAAAAAAATTGTCTACAAAATGTCTTGAATGTATTGATTTATATATCCAACGTTCTTATGGTATATTTACAAACCGAATATTTGTGAATGAGTTGATGTATATGTATATATTACACCTTTTACCACGAAATATTTTCATGTTTTTTTTTTATTGTTGTTCATTTAAACACCAAGAAAAATTCAATTAATATTGTTTAATCATCAAAATTGAATTTTAATTTATGTTTACATATTCATACATGGAATTGGGAAATTCCAATCAACTATTGATATTGAAATTTTTACATATTAATTTTATGGTTTTATAATAGAACAAAAAATTAATTTATCTTATTCCTGATTTTCAATGAAAAATACATACATAAGTCATCATCAGATATTAATAAAATAAATACACATTATCTGAGGTTTGGAACTTATTAAAGACGCTTATAATATTTATTGCGTATATATAATATTAACTTTTACTTTTTTCATATTCTTAACACGAATATTTATTACTTGTTGTTTCACGTATTTAATAAATGTAGCGAAGCAGTACACATTTGTGTGTTGACAAAATAATCATGTGAGAAATTAAAATGACTAATACAAAATTGCAAATTCTCAGAACTGAGGAAAAGATAAACTTCTCTCGATTTGGTTTTTTGTGTCTTTCATCCATTCTTTAACACAAAAATTTCCATAAACATATATGTGCGTATGTATTGAAGCACATATGTATAATGTTTAAAGACAAGTCTCCTCATGCAAATGTGTGTAAGTTATAAGACATTGACGTCAATGCCAAGGATTCCAACATCCATTGCCGAATGAAACCTAACATCCCTCCGTCTGCATATATCGTAGTGCGGTTTGGTGTTATTTTCTGCAAATTTTCCTTTTTATATAATCAATAATCCTTATTAATTTCCATTAAAATAATAAATTCCATATCAATCACTTATTTAACACTAGAAAGTTGATACATTGAATTCGACATAATTTTTGTTAAAGTATATATTATAAGTGAATACAAACAGCTTTGACTGAATATTAATCATAATAGCTTTCCCGTACTCACGATGTAGCGCGTATGTGAATTAACATTCAAAACGTCTCAAAGATTCCGAAGGCAATCATTCATTTCGGACATGCAATGATTTTTTTAGCATCACTCTTTTCATGGTCATTCCAGTCGACGTGTTTGAAAAACGCATATTCTATATTGTGTGCACGAACATGTACGTATACAGAGAAGTTGCCTTGATAAATTTTTGCAGTTCAATCAGTAGCCAATGACCACGATCAATAAATCAAGAATTTGTATTACTGATTTTTCATATCATAACACCGACTGATCATAAGTCAAATACAATTTTATGTGTGTATCCTCATTAACAATCAGAGAATTTTACCAGTTTTTTTTTTCTTAATAATATCTTGCTCTTCCTCGTAACCTTCGATTATTTTAATCAATTTCCTCGAGACATAAATTCCATCGTGTTTAACTCTTTCTTTGGACAAATAATAATTTATATTCAAGAAAATATCTGCCATTTATTAAAAAAATTTTACTGTTTTTATAAATACATACTAAAGCTGTATTACATATTTTAAGTAAACTTAAAAAACGCATGGTATTTTAATATAATTATTCACAAAATGCCAAAGAAAACTCTAAATTTCAGCTGTGTTAACTACAAAGATAATGATTAATAATTCATTACGAAATTATTTTTCAATAGAAGTTCGAATGAATATACGTGTTCATATTAAAGGAAACTTGATCTCATCATCCACCTTGCCATATTTGTTCACAAACAAAGCTTCCCTGTGTATAAAATGTATTGAAATAAAAAATACATAAATATATTTAGAAAGATCTTTACCGTGATCAAGTAAAGAAAATATATAAAATCTGTGTGAAGCGTTTGTGTTTGCTTTCCACACAGAATCTGCATCCCTAATGCAAACACTCAAATTCTCAAGTATATGTACAATAATTGGAAACAACATAAAAGAAAAGCAAATTCTTAATTCACCTTCTAAATGTTCTATAATAAAAGTAAATAAATATTATTTAACATATGCATAATTAAAATTTCTTTTTGGAATTATATTACAGACAGAAATTCTTAGGTGCTTTGTTTATGTAATATAAAATACAAAGGAAAATGTATCATTCGTTTTACTAGAATGTACTTATAGGCGTATCATAATTACCTCATCGTATCCCTACGAGGTATTTCAAATTGTAATCTAGTTTTACCTGTCTGTCGTGAAACATATTAAGAACGCATGCATTTCCTCAAGTGATGTATGTATACAGATATACATTAAATATACGCTTATACAATTTGTATGTTTATGCGTTTGGTATACGCACGACCAAACCAACAGGAGATTTCAATATGGGATTGTCTCAGGGACGCCGCAACAGAGACTTTAACGATCACATTGTCAGTATCATACATATCATTGCAATACATTCCAGACGTCTTGCGAAAAAGACATGAAATAAAAGCGCTGATAATTTACTGTCATAGCAACTATTATTTGTGCTCTGCAGATTAAGGAAATAAGAAATACAATCAAGTTTATTATAATATTGTGTTGTGCACCGATGTAATTTATTCGCAGTCTCACAACGCATTTATTGTACATTTAGTTGATTTTTATGTATGCTCATAGCAATCGTACTTTTACGTGTGTTTAACGACAATTTTATTTCAAAGTTTGTCAATTGTTGAAAGTGGAAGAACTTTTCTTCTGTCATCCAAATGTTGTTACGTTGTTAGCTTATATAGCCTGTTTATATAACATTACGTGAAATTATATAATAGCACATATTATTTAAACACATTCGATTACCTCTTTTGTTGCAGTTATAGGTATTAAAACTGCAAGATAATCTGTATCTTGTTATACTACTACTATTAAATGTACAGCATTCACAAATAAAATAAAATAGCATAAATATATCTTTAATTTCAGTGATCTTGTCATTATAATATCTTTTATACTTGGTTAAATTAAATATATGTTAATACTATTTATTTAGCCGTAATTTTGTCAATTTAAATATTCACTATATCTTGAACAAAATCATTCACAAGATGCCAATTACATTTGTGAATTAATACTTGCAATTTGAGGAAATTCAAGAAAGTTATTAAGACATACTGCAATAAAGTTCATATCTTTAAGTAACCTTGAATGTCTCTCCTCATACTTAGCATTCTATTGCTAAAGAACAATTGTGTGGAAAGTAATAGAATAAGTTATTGAAACGTGAAATCAATTAACATTCAGTGCATTTTAAATATAAATGTTTTCATTGACTGCGTTTAAAGTTCGAGAATGCCACTAAGCAAACAAGTGAAGATTAAGTGATGTACGGTGTTAGAACATGTCATTTCGACGAATCATAACTTCTCTTACAATCCTTGTGCAAGTATAATCTGATATTAGTTAGTAACACTTCTAAACAATTGCTAATACATATTTCATGTTTAAAATATTTTATGAATAAAAAGTAAATTTAAAATAAATTATATGAACACAAACACGAGGAGCGGAAGAAACAATTTTTGGACAAAAAAATTCATGGACCAAAAAACCCCTTAAAATTTTCCCAATAAAAGGAAAAATAAACAATTCATTATAAAAATAACAATTTCATTATATTATAATTATATATAAATCAATGCATTGAGAACCGGACGAAACAATCCAAGATTAAAAAAAACTTCGGTCAAAAGAACTCTATTTCATTTGATTTCAGTGAGTTTTAACTAAAAATAATAAGTTATAACATATAAATAAGTTAAAGATTATTTGAAATATTTATAACTAATTTGGGTTTATATGAACATCCTTCGAATTTTTTAAATCTTCTAACTTTTATAAGAAATAAACATATAAAATATAATTGTTTAAAATTAGTCATTTGATAACACTTCTTATTAAGTTAACGTTAAGATAATTGAATGAAGATAAAAGTATTGAAAGTATAAAAAAATGTAGTTGTAGGTAGCATTTTACCTTGCAGGCTTGTCACAATACCATTCTGTATCTCTTGATTTATGCAATATTTTTCATTATTTTTATAAGTAGTAAAGCCAACTTCATTCAAATATCTTGTAGGCAGAAAGCAATTTAAAGTTTGTTGACTTCTTGCAACCCATGAATTCATTCAAAAGCACGTATCTAAGGATCAGTAAGCATTTATCTCTCATTTCTAACTTTTCTTAATTATAAAATATTGAAGTTTCGCACAATCTAACATGACATGATATTAAAAAGGGTTGTCGTTTTTTTAAAAATGTAATTTTATACTGAAACTGTATTATACGATTTGTCGCGGAGGAGAAACGGAAAATTGGAAAACATTAGCACATTATATTAATTGCCTGGTGTTTAATGTGATTAATATTATGGAAATGTGGCTTCAAGAATCTTCACTTTTAAGAAAAAACATCAAAAAAAGTGACGTCTATCCTCGATTGAATAAAATATTTTCGCATACTATTCTTTTTGTTTACATTTCGTAATGAAATAATTACATTGCAGTTAGACGTTAATATCATTGCATGATAATGCCCTTGGCGCTCCTTTATGTGGCTCACGAAAGTCGTTTGAAATAACCAATATTTCATCACGAGAATAAGCTTTAACGAAATCTTGCTAAAAAGCATTAATATAAAGAGCACATTATTTATGTTGAATATGGTGCAACCATACTTTTTTCAGCTAACAACATTATTCGTATCACGAACGAAGTTAGGACTAAATTCATTTAATGAACACTTTAAATTGTAATCGTGCTAGAAAACGGAAAGAATTTATTTCGATACTCAAAATGTTTTCATTTTATTATTTCAATTAAAGACTAGTATAATATTATCCTCTTATTAACCGGAAATTATATATAAATATATATATACCGACTGTATCTTGCGAAACTGGCATGTATATGAAAGACAAAATCAAAACAATATTACTTTATGCGTTAGCGGAAACATATACCTAGCAAATCCATTGGTTTGCCAAACTTAACAATCAGCCCATTTTTGCTAAATCTTGGTGGTCAATCATCTATATTGACTTTGTCCCAATGATAGCCCAACTGTTGTTTAATTATTGGTGCTTGAATGGGATGTTCATTTGCCATATTCATGAGCCAATGAACATTGTCACCAACTATTGGTACCCAACCGTTGTTGACGATAATGGCCCTAGCGTTGTCCAGTGATTGGTACCAATCGTTTTTTTGAAGTAAATTATAATTTTTTAAATGTATTTGTTGTTTATACTATATTTTGTTTATTCTTCCAGTTACGTTATCGCCAACACCACTTTTGTTTTCAAAATAAAAGTGGTTTTCAATAAATAACAAGAAACCTCAATACATCCTTTTAATTTGTTACTTGGTTTACGGACTTGACTTGTTGGGCCGACGGTTAAAATAAAATAATTTTAATAGTTACTTATAAATGATTATTGAATATTTATTATTGTTATTATTCTGTATTTGTATGAATTATCTTATTATGAATGAAAATATTTATTAAATCAACATTAAAAATGTTTACAAAATAAAGTTTATTTTAGTATATTTAGATTTGCGCATCTCTGAACCAAATGTATACCAATCGTGAGCCAACAATTTACAATACAATTATTCTTCTCATTCAATTCAAATATTTTTATTACTATTATAATTAATTTAATAATAAATAAATTATAATGGTAATATTTATAATATTTTACACTGTAAATATTATCATAAAAATGATAAAATTAGAATTATATGATAGGCTAGGTATGTTTGTTTGTTTTCTTAAATTATACAATATTAGTTTTTATTAATTAGGCAAAATAATTGTCAACATTGGTAATTATTAAGATTAATTACTAACCAACAGAAATCGGCAAGACCATTACATTTATACTAAATATTTTTATAGTTTTTTAAATATTTTAGTTTACTGTAAACTTACTAAAAATAACAATGAACATTGTTCACATTAAAAATCGATGGTTTGCCGATGATCGTCAGTCTTGCCTCAATCGTGGGCCGATTGTTAATTTCCATTTGGGTTGTGATCATTTACTTATATTTCCATTAAATATATTTATATTGATAATGATATTGAACAAAATAACAATATATTATACTTATGAAGTGAATTAAAGAGTATAAAAGTATATATGTGTTATGAAAAATATAATGAACTAATTCGTGAAACCAATCGTGATATAATGATTTCTACTGCTTGTAATACTTTAATATTATAACGAGAGTTACAAAGATCAGCAAATGTTATTGTTTTCTAATTTATATTCATTTCATCTTACACAATGTATTAGAATATCTTGCGGTTTATCTTAAAGCTATAAATCTGTCTATTAAGTTCAATCTGTTTTACAAATCATTAAACTATACACTTTCTTAAATTTAATTACAACTAATGCTTCATTTTAAAGCATCTATCATCACTAACTCATACTCTAATTCCTTTCATTTTATTTACAATGAAAAAATTTTTCAATATGACATTACAGGAAAATCTACTACGTATTAATACGAACTTTTATTATAATTCCTATCTCAAGTGCGTAGAAGACATTTACTATAAATTCTGATTAATTTAGGTATTTATTAATAAAAAATCTGAATGAGATTAAAAAAGATTATTGCTTGTTCTTCTGTGCAAAATGTCAATGTTAATTATGGAAATGTTAATATTATATTTCAATTATATCAATTATGTTGTATAACATTTGAATGTTTCCCATAGTTAGGCATACAATTTAATATTCATGAAAATCTATACGCGCAATTATTTGTCCATACATCAAGATTTATTAACGATATAAAATAACGTAAGAATATTTGTTAGAATCAGTTTTTGCTACGACATTGATCGTTCAAACTAACTTTCAAGAAACCTTTCATGTGCGGAATTGTTCGATGACTTGTAAAGTGCGATGAACTTCAAAACGTCACATCCAATGAACGAAAGTGAGAATGTAACGAACAAGAATAATTCGCAAAATTTGCATATGATCTTGGTAACGTTAACGTAGAACAATGTAAGGGAAACGCTTAGAACAACGTCAGATTTCTCGTGATGACAAAAACTTCGTTTCAATTACGGTTTCGCCAACAAACACGGACACGTCCGGTGCATACATGTGTTATCCTCGTCACTGTTGAATTAACCAGCTTACTGGCTTCCTTTTCACGATAATTATTTCAGGAGCGGGAGTGTGAGAATTTTTCTCACGTTGCTGTTTGTTCGCAAAATTGAAACAAAAAGAAGCTATCACTGACTGTGAAAACGCACTTGATTTCATTGCTAGCTACTGCATATATGTACATGTGCCACATACATAGTAAGCAATGTTTAAGGTTAATTACTGCAATAGACTAATTTCTATTTTTATATTCGAATTGCTGTAGAAAGATATTTGTTAATTTAATACGCTGCATATGTAACAATATTCTTACTAATACATAAAATTAAAATTATGTTTGTTTGTTTGTTTGTCAATCACTTAAAATCTATTGAACCGATTTTAATAGATTTCTATACATCCAAAGTGTCGTAGGCTTCATATTTTTAAATATAATACAATAAAATAAAAAACACGCACCTCGGATTCTCCCCCAAAAACGGATCATACCACACACATAATCATAATATGTTTATATAGATACATCACAAAAATTGAAGGATCGACATGAGTGTCGACTTGGAATATGACAAAATTACGCCAAAGGTTCCTGAAAAATACGCGAGGATACTTCTATATCTCTGACATAACATGATAAATTGCGATCAGTTCAATTGCAAATTAAACTGAAAGAAAAATTGTAACAATTTTAATTGCTAAATTTTGAACTAATCGATTGTATTATTTGACTTATAAAAAATGTAACAAAATGTTTTTGAAATCTTTATGAACACGATAATTGCCTTGCATTCTTGAAAAATCACTTTATTCGAATTTTTCATTTCTTTGCAACATGACTATTAGTCTTCATTACCAATTACTTTACTTTATTATTTCGAAAACCAATATTTCAATTACTGTTAGCAACGCAAAGTTACAATCATGTCGCGTAACGTTTCCTCAATCATACAAATAAAACAAACTCATGACGACATTTAATTTTTTTTTAATTAATTTAAACGAAAGGACAGATATTCGTTATTATTTCTTATTTTTTAGAATTTAGACGCGTTTAAATTTTTTAATTATAATGTTCTTAATTTATGCATATATAAGAATTTTTCTTCTGTCAATTTGTTCTTGAGATCCATTCCACAATGTATTAAATGCTTATAATATCTTAAATAAATATGGAATTAGTATGGAAAAATGTCTAAATAAAATGAGAATTCGATGAATATGACGTCGACAATTTATCCCAGCAAAAATAAAAGGACTTTTCACTTAACAAAATCAAAACCGGTTATTGGTGTGTCGACTGGACCGCAATTATTTGCGTTTCGAAAAAACAACAGAACTCTCTTTCTCCGAAATGTTCAAGAAAAAATGCTATCAATAGTATAATTCATTCAGAATAACAAAGAGTTATAGTTATATCAGTTAAATTTTCTCCGAAAATAATTCCGATGAAAAATAATTGCTTATAAATCATTCAATCGACATATGATAATAGAAATAAGTCAATGATATAGTCCAAATATAAATGAAGAGATGAGCTAATAAAATGAAGTACATAATTTTAGAATTAACCTAAAGACCAGTAAGTCTTAATTGATAAGTGGTTTCTTACTTTTTGCTCCGCATTTCTTCCCTCTTTCACAAATCAAATAACAAGGGAATTACGAATACAGGATATGTTCAGCCGGTATTCATTTCATTTAATTGGATTCTTAATTAGTCATCGTACAGTTGTATTAGTTAAAAAAAACTAGTGCTGCTTTTAACCCTTTCCTTCCCACTGTCGCTTTAAAGCAACGTGTATTTTACAAAGTATTCTTTATTTTTCAAATAAAAGTTGCACTTAAAATGTTTGCGCTGACTTTCATATGATTAATCAATCATATATCTATAGAAAAAGTAAATTTTGTATTGAAAATATTGAATTTGTATAGGACTTTATAATAATCATTTCATTTTTATTGAAAATAATTTGGTATTGACAGGGTTAAAATTTAGTGAAAAACACACTACAATTGACTTTCAGTTAATAAATTGTGTATGTATTAGCAGATTTCGTACTCGAATAAAGACAATAAATAATTTTTAAATTAATTTATGTACCTTGCAAAATACCAGTTCGCATGATTGGTTATTTTTTAGTATTAATTAACTGTGAATACGTATACATAAAAGAAAACCAGTTGATCTATAATAGGAATTATGTGGTTAATGGCAAAAGTTTTATCATAAAAAATGTAAAAACAATTGTTAAATTGTTAAATTGCTTTCATAATTCCGTTTTAATATAATGAATTTAAAAAATACATTACATTGTGCATACAATTAAATCTACAAATAACATAACAAATGTAGAAAAAAAAATTGGCATTTTCATAACATACTTTTTTGGAAATCTGTGACTAATTAAAACGTAAATATTTTTTTTCTAGTGGAAATAATATATTTGTATTACTTAATATTACATTCTTTAAACATTCTGTTTTGTTAATAACAACAATTAGACAGTTCGTTTTAAAATAGGAATTTTTAATGATACTGACCTACAATCGATATAATTTTGTTGTCGGTATTTTTTTAACAAATGCAGAATAAAACTTCTAAAGTACGAAAAAATTAATATTACATGCAAAACTGCAAAATTTAAATTATGTTTGATAAAATACTTATATTAATTAATTTTTAATTTTACAAAGACGCTAAATTGTCGTATACTTTTAATGTTAAAGATATGGAAATTTATTTAAAACTCAATTTTACTCAATTCATTAAATGCATTTCAAAAAATAATTGCACACTTTGATCGCTATGAATTTAAGCGACTCAAAAAAACATAATTACTTTTTATGTTGATATTTAATTAAATGCTTCCATTTCATAAAAATTTTCCATACGTTTTTTACTTGAATTAAATTTCATTATCGTAATTTTATTTACGTTTAAAGTATAAACCACCAGTAAAACTTCAAAGTTTATACATTATTTACATCAAAATTTCTGCATAAATTCAGCATAGAGTATCATTAATTTTTGAAGAAAAATATGAGCAAATTTTATTTTATCGTTTTCATTTTCATCCTCGTTTTTATTGCAAGTTAATCATGCGATTGTATTATTAGAAGAAATTCATTTTATATTTACGACTGTAAAACTGACATATATTTTTAATAAAAAAATATTGTTGATTGTATTTAAAAAAAATTTTTAATTATCATTATTTTATATCAATATTTTTATTTATTTATTTTATTTATTTTTTATTTTTTTATTTATTTACTGTATTTTATATCAATTAGTAAATCCAAACAGTTTTTAAGATAATTAAATAATGCTTTATTCAAGATTTATTGCAAATTAATTAGATGTTATATCGAAATTTTGGTTAGAATAGTTATTTCAAATTATTATTGTAAAAGTATTTCACTCAATGTATTTTCGAATGAAGATAAAATCTTTGTAAGCAATAATATTGTTCTTATTTTTTACATGTATTTAAAAGATATTGTTCTTATTTATACATGTATCTAAAAGGCAAGGTATTTATTTGCAAAGCGCGATTTAGAACTAATACAACTACCTTTCTTTTCCACGCGAACGAAAATATATTTTTAAAATATACATAAAATATATTTTGTTGAAAAGAATACATTTGCGGCAAAAAATTATATAAATGGCATATATTTTGTATCAGTAAAACGACAAGAAATCAAGAGACACGGTAATGTCTCTGGCCAAGTACAAAAAAAACTTGTTTGTGCTTATATATTTCAAATATATCTTGAGAAGTGTATTTTCGTCCCTGTGGATTTTAATTTGTTGCTGCTCCTTATTTTATGTAATTAAAATGAGGTATAATTTATAAGAAAAATTTTCTTGTGAAATAATATATAAAACATCTCTGATTTTAACAAAAACTATAATAAGAAACACATTGCATTAAAAGCAAATGTATGTTTTAGATTAATAAGGAAATAAGACTTAGTCACGCTTTTTTATGTAAATTTGTTTGTGTTTATTTTATAGACGCAATTAATGAAGGTTTACCTCTTATAATAAGTATATATTATTTATATATATATAAGATATATATATTTGGGATACCATAAATTTGTTTTTATTGATAAAATTGTCGAAATTTAAGTCGTAAAATATTATAATTAAAAAATAAAAAATAATAAAAAAATAAAAGTAAAAAAAGTAAAAATAAAAAAATAAAGTAAAAAATCTTTCATTTAAGAAAAATTGAATAACAAACCCACTTTTTATTCCATTGTTCGCAATATTCATTGTAGTTATGAGTAAAAAAATACAAATAAAATAGAAAGTAAAATTTCAACTTTATATTTTTATATCATAGTTTGAGTAATAAAACGCACCAGTTTGAACTTTTAATCAGAATAATTTTCGAAAAATATGTAAAACTTAAATATATTAAAAGCTTAGGTCTATCGTAAAATTACTTGAAGAAATTTTATTTAATATAATAATTCAGTCGTTAATATATGAGAAATTTTACTAAAAATTATTATATTATAGTAAACTTTTAAGTAATTACACTATGTTTTAAATAAGCTATTCCCTATAAATGTATAATCACATATATATAAATATGAATATGTGTCAAATTCTGAATAACTACTTTTAATATGTATTTAACATAAAACTAAATATTTAATACATATATTGGATAGTTACAATGTTTTCATATGGGATTTTGTACAAACAATTGAGTAGGTCAAATTATCTGTAAAACTTTTTAATTAATTAAGTACCTAATTAAAAAGTTGGTTTTTTATCAATATTCGTATGATCATAACATTTTCATGTGTATTTTTTTTCTTAATTATTAAACATTGTAATTTCTACTCAAGATTTGCTTATTCGACATTTGCTCCCGATTTTATATCCCGTTGCATAAAAATAATTTTATGCAAATTTGTTTTCAAATTTTTTCGAATTCAAGCTTTACAGTTTTGTACGAAGTGATCTATTCTGAAGAACATTGAGTAATTCAATTTATATTTAAATTTTTTAAAAATCCCAAGCGTATTCTTGTGCTGGCGAACCATGATATCATTAGGGGCCTTTAAGGGCATGACCAATACGGGCTACAATTTCAGTGCCCTTCCAGGCCCTATTTAGGTCGCCACCTTAATTTTATAG
>JABFPJ010004637.1:0-13395 GCA_022817425.1 Gryon sp. ZL-2020 | reverse complement strand
TTGTTTAATAATAGATAGATTGCCTATTATCAAACAAGAATTTTATGTTTACATTTTTAAATATGTTGAATATGTTGAATAAATTTAATAATTTAAATAAATATAAAATATTATTAAATTAAATGTAAAAAATGTTTAAAATTTTTATGTTTAATTTGTGAAAATAATTTTCATTATAAACACTTAATTTATTAAAATGTTTCTTGATTTATATAAATTATATGAAAGTTTTTTAATGGAAAATAAAAGTATTTCGGTTATATTTTTAAAGATTAGAACGTATTTTTTATATAATAATTTATTTTTATCATTTTTTATCATAACACTAAAAAAAATAATAATTTTATTTTAAAAATGATTGCAGATGTCTTATAATTTATTAAACATCATAAACAATTTGATGCAAGAACTTAAATCATGGACGACTATGTAATCCTTCTTCCCGCTTTGCTGACAAAAAAGGAAAATGAGTTCAGAAAATTGTCTCACATAACATGTCGAATCACCCAGGACAACATATTTTACATTACTAATATCTGTAATGAAATTGCCGAGTTCTGTAAATCAATTGGCATACCCATCGAGCGAAACAACGTGCACGAAAATCCAAAGTGCATACAAATGTATAAATATCTCTCGCTAAATACGAATTTCAAATGTCTCGAATTATTGTCACAAGACAGTGCAAATACACATTTGGTCGACGTTTGTCCGCTATTATCGCCGTATCTTTTTATTGAAATCATCTGGCGATTGCAGTACGAATATATTTTAGCGGAATCGATTCTTTATGTGCCATTAGATTTTGCTGTAGAAATTATTGAAGCCGCACGAAGGTACATAATTATCCAAATTACTGAAAGCAAATCCAAATGACTACTTTTTGCAAATCAAAATTGAAGTTGATGTTAAATAAAATAAATAAAATAGAAAAGAAAGATTGAAAATCATTTTTCATTTAACTTTATCTATAAATATACTTAAAAATAAATTCCAAGTAATTTTTGTAAAAATGTTTATAATTTATATTTGCATAAATTTTAAACAATGTGTAATTAATATTGTTGTAATGTTTTCATTTTCTTTACAGATGCATAGATTTGTTACCTTTCACCCGAGCATTATGCTTCATCACAACTCTAGTTTTAAATTGTTTCAAAAAGTTATGGTTAATTAAAACCAATGGAACACAATCAGCCGACCTTAATACTAACTTGGACCATTTCCTAACAAATATCAGCGAACTGTTACTCGTAATAAGATCGCAATCATTTCTCGAGGACAAAGACTTCATCAATCAACAAAGATATCATCGGACCGGATTGATTATCAAAAGCATTTTAGATATTTTGATAAGTTTTTTAAATCCTGAAGAATCTGTAACATTGAATTCAGCATTAGAAAAGCATTACAGAGTCACATTTGGCTTTGAAATGATTCACAAGTGTGATGAAAATGACTTAAAAACGCATTTTGAAGCTCTGAAAAAAGAGATGATCATGTTGACTGTAAACCAAATCAAAAACGTGAATTGTCATTGTTATATCGATTGGGCCGAGATTGTTGATGCCGACAATCCGACGATTACTTTGCAAAAAGCCATCGGATTGAGATGTTATAAATTACTTGAAATTATAAGGCAAGACGATGAGTTGAAGGAAAATGAGGCTTTTTTGAATTGTGTGCAACAAATTTCGTCGGAACCCGATCCAGAATTGGCGACTGCAACATTGCCTTTGGACGTTCTAATTGCTGGAGCTGAAAACTCCAATCAGGATTATATTAATGAAATATTTAATAGGTATATTAATAATTCGAGATTATAATTGGAAACTGAGATATCTCAAGTTTTATTTAAAAATTAAGATTTAATCATTTTTGTTAAACACAATTTTTAGTTTTTGAAAGATAATGTAAAATATTTCGGACATTGAATGAAAATGTAATTTATTTTCAGGTGCCAAACGTGGGACGAAGTAATTTTCGAAAAAATAAAGAAACTGAAAATCATCCCAAACACGAACATATGTCTAAAGTTACTTGATTATCTCGTTTATCTACGATCAGATCCACAAAGGGAAGCATTTCAGCACAAAATCTATTGCTATACAATGTTATTAATGCTCAAACTAGAAAACTCTGAGACTGAAAATCCATTCATACAAACAATAATTCTGTTCATTTTAAAGCACAACGGAAGTGATATTCTAGAAAATCCAAGCACCAAAATTGAATTTGACAAATTAATCAGTCGAAAGCCTTTCGAGGCGCAAAAAAACATCAAAGTCTCGCTGCTTTGCATACTGAAGAACCCAAAGAAATACTTGAAACTATTTCTTCTCGAATTGTTTTTAACAAAATCAACATTCACACTATCATCAGACGACATTGTCTGGCTTTTACCATTTATGGACATCAAGGATCGCAATGATCATTTTTTGTTTTTCACTGTTATGAAAGAACTTTATATGACCGAAATGCCGTTGGATTTGCGAATGACGAACAAAATTTTGAAAATCGTTTTCGAAGCATTACGAGGAATCACAGCTCATGGTTTTGTCAATTCGGTTCTTATTCCCTATTTGTTGTTAGACAATTATCCACAAAAAAATTTGAATCTTGTTTTAACTCAAATATCACACTATTGGACAAATTCGGAAATTCACGAAAATAACATACATTATGGAGAATTCTTGCAAGGCTTGGCTAAAAAGATATCGTTTGCTCGAAAAGATAACATAAATCCCAAGTAATTTAATACATATAAATTAACTAATAATGTATTGTTAAGTAATTAAAATGAGATATTTTTGCATATATTTTTATTACTTTTGCAGGTACGATAATTGTCACATAATATCAACGATTTCCAATTTCGTCATACAACTGAAATGCCGAAAAGTTCAGAAAATCAGTAAAAAAGAAAAACGTGTCATTTGGGAACTCGTCAAACCCATATTGGAACCATTGGATGTGAATGATTTTGCGACTTATGGTTTAAATCTGCAATACAATATCAGTATCAATAGACCGTTTCGTAAAATACTCAATGAATATGAAGCGCGCTATTTTGGACTAAAACACAGAATTTTAAATGATGCGCACATAAAACAAAATATCAAAAATATGTTTGAGGGCTGTGATTTGATGTTTGAAGATTTCATAAGACATGCAATCCTTCATTGTTGCAGAGATGAATTCGATGATAAAGGTTTTGTAATGCTAAATTGAATTTCAATATTAATTATTTGTTATACTTTTCCTAAAATTGAAACAAAGAGTTTCTTGTGATTTTAATCAATGATTTTGTATATTTTTCAGTTGTACCTTTAAGGAATTTTTTGCTTATTGAAATGGAAGAATATCTGGTTGAAGAGCTGGCAGTCGAAGTATTTGTAGATATAATTCGACTTATCATAGAAGCTTGTATGCTTTGTCTGGAATACCCAAATGACTTTGCATTTTGGACATTTCCAATGTTGCTTACAGTTCTCATCGATTATTGGATCCGTGAATTTCGTTGGTATCATCTAACTTTTATAGATGATTGTGAGGAAGAGATTCTTGAAATGATAAGTAACGTTGTACCGATTTTGCGATTTAGCATCACTGGAACACCATATAGTGATGCTTTTGATATACTGATGAGAGATTTAAAAGAAGCGCAAACGCAACAAGCAACTTGCTTGGCATTCAAGAACTTTGCAACAAACTGTACCGAAGGTTTGGATAAAAGGGCGCATCGCTATGAATTTCAGGGAGAACACAGTGTGTTTGTCAAAAGATTTCGATATAAGTATAATATCATAAATGCGAGTATGATGTATGATAATTCGCAAATTGTTAATTGTTTAGTAAAAGCGCAGCAGTGCTTATTGGACACGTGATTTGTAATTATATATATACCAAACTTTGTATTTTTTAAATGATACTTTTGTAATTATAAACTGTTACGAGATTGGCGCAGTTAGTATGCGAAATATGAAATGCGACTATGATAATTCGCGAACTGTTGATTGCTTAATAAGAGCGTAGCGGCATTTATTGGACACATGATTTGAAATTACTTATTTTTTATTTTTGAAGTGGTACTTTTTATAATTATAAGTTATTAAGGCGATATATCAAGTTAGCTGCAACGGAGTTAGTGTCTTTTTTATTTAAAATTCGTAGGTTTTAAATAAAATAAACTAAAAGTAATCAGAAGATTCTTTGTTCATGGGAGAAACTTTTACTTTAAAATAAGTTCTGAAGTAAAACGATGCAACAGACTTGATATATTGCTTTCAGAGATCGGTGTATAGTATGTGAATTATGATATTTAATAAATGATAATGATTTATAAATTATTGTATTGCTGTTTTATAGAATTCCAATTTTCTTAAACTAAAAGAATTCTGTAATAGTAAATTTATTATATTCAGTTATAGAATTAATTGACCATAATTTAGAATAATTTTATGAAAAAATAAGATAACGTAAAAACTAATTTCAAAATTTCGCATAAGAAAAATATGAAAAAAATGCAAATCATTTTTCCTCACTAAAAATCTGAAAACTGTTGATGTTTAAGTAAGTTTTATTATTTTTATTGTTTCCTATTTTTTTTTTTTTTTTTTTTTTTTTGCATTGTTTAGTCAGTTTCATATTATTTATTAAAATATAATTATATTTTACTTAAAAATAGTTTTATTTTAGATTTGTTCTAGGGTTTTTATTAGGTTGGTACTCACATCTAGTAAGCCGTATAAACGTCGAAGTTACGTTCGACATTGATTCTCTTCCATTTTGATTGTGAATCTACAGTCGAGAAGTCGTTGCTCTTGTAAAACAAGAAGTAAGTTCATTTATTTCATTTTACCTTTTGTAAATCAGTTTTTATTTATATTTATGCAAAATAGAAAAAACATCTTAATAAATAATATTAATCCTTATTATTTATTAATTTGTAAATATGATATAAGTTTTCATTTTTACACAGCCACGTGGTATTTTTGTAACACATTTTACTCATATTTGCTGTTACTCCATTATTTTAATAATAAAATTAATTAATATTTTTTATTTTAGAATGATTTTAACAGTTTGATAAATTATACCGAATATTTAGACTTCTTTTGTAGTAATTTCTTTTGGTAACTTAACCTACAAATTAAACCTAAGTAATTTCTTACTGCAAAATTTTTCCGTTTTCTTCATAATTGTTTTATTAATTGCACTTTAATTATAAAATAATTATTACATCATTTAATTTAAAAAAGATTAAAATAAATTAAAAAATAATAAAAGATTCACTGTTTTTACAGTGCATTTTTTTATTGTAATAATGCATTTTTGCAATAATTTGTTTATGTACAAATTAAAATATAACGATAATTTTATTTATTAGGTAACGACCATTCAAAATGGTAAACGGTCGAATTCCGTCAGTCTTCTCAAAGACCTACGTCACTCCAAGACGTCCTTATGAGAAAGCTCGTCTTGATCAAGAGTTACGTATCATCGGCGAGTATGGTCTACGTAACAAACGCGAAGTCTGGCGCGTGAAATACACCCTCGCAAAAATTCGTAAAGCTGCTCGTGAGCTGCTCACGCTCGAAGAAAAAGACCCAAAACGTCTTTTCGAAGGTAATTCGAAATAAAAATTAAAATGAATCTTGAAAACTTAATTTTAAAAGAAATATCGAAATATTAAAAAATCTATTTTTACTTAATAAAAACTTACATTGCAAAATTCCATAAAATGATGAAAAACTCAAAATATAATCTGACACCTCTTGTCTGATTAATCGTGACATGATACTTTTAAACTGAAAACGTTCAATATTTAATTCAAATGATGAAGTTGCAATTTTATTTTAACTTAAAATATGATTGAAAATGTTATTGTTTTCCTTTAAGGTAACGCACTTTTGCGTCGTCTCGTAAGAATTGGAGTTTTGGATGAAAATCGTATGAAACTCGATTACGTTTTGGGTTTGAAAATTGAGGATTTCTTGGAAAGACGTCTTCAGACTCAAGTTTTCAAACTTGGATTGGCAAAATCCATTCATCATGCCCGAGTTTTGATTCGTCAAAGACACATTCGGTAAACAATAATATACAACTAATAATAATCATACTTTATATATTTACTTATTTTTAGAATTAAATATTTATATTTTCAAATCATACAGCCTTATTGTCTGGGCAAGGAATAATTGCAATCTTGCAATTTGTTTCTAATCATTAAGGCGATATTAATTCTATCCGTTAATCCCCGTTTGTTGATTAACGACAAATGGTTTCAAGGAATAGATACAAAAGCTATTGCAATATTTATTAAAAATTAGAAATATATAGAAGTTAAGAAACTGATATATCAAATTAAGAAAACAGTTATAATAATTTGATATTCGTTTGATTTAGATAAAAAATTATGAACCGACGAATCACTTGTTTAAATTCAAACAGACCACTTGAATGTTAATTCAACATTCAACGCCTGTAAAACAAATGATTTCGTGCAGACCACTTGAATGTCAAGTCTTAACTTGGCATTTAACGCCTGCAGTTATCGCAATATCCATTAGTCTTTCTGGCCAATTGGTAGTAACAGTTTATAAATTATTTATTATAGTTTTATCTTATTTACTGTTTTATACATACAACCATAAGAATGATTAATTAAATAAGATGAATGCTAATAAATTTATTATTTATTTCCAGCGTTCGGAAGCAAGTTGTGAACATACCATCTTTCATTGTGAGATTGGATTCACAAAAGCACATTGACTTCTCGTTGAAATCGCCATTCGGTGGTGGCCGTGCTGGACGTGTGAAGAGGAAGAACATGCGCAAGGGAAGTGGCGGAGCTGCGCAAGAAGAAGAAGAAGATTAAGCTATACGCTTATTTTTTATGAATAAAAAACATTTATAAAACTTATACTTTGGTAGTTTTGTTTCATTTATTCCCTAATATACAAATATTTCTGCAGAATTATGCAAAAAAAAACATAAGGAAATGATATAGGTTTCTAAGACTGTATCCGATTTCTAATATTGAATCATTGCATATTGATATATGTTATTTAGAAATTAAATAAAAAAATTAAAATTAAAAAAATAATTCCCAGCAAATGAAAAACAATTTGGAGTTCGATATTAAAGTTGTATATTAGACAAAAACACAATTTGAACACGTTTCTTTGAGTTGTAGAAAAGAATTTAATAGCAACCAATAAGAAGTCAACTGTATTCCAAAAATAAATTATATATTAATTGCATGAATGTGTTTCAAATTTTGCATATTACTAATGTAAATATGTGAATAACTGTAAAATATCAATTGATAATTTTAAATCTTCATTAAATTAAAGAACGCGAGTATGATCCTTTTTCATTATTGTCACAGATTCGATATATCAATATTATATGATTTAATGTATTCTAATAATAATGATTTATTTAACAATTTTTTGTTTCTTAAAAATGTTTATATGAAATAGTTTAAATTAAATAACTGAAGTTTACATTTGTATTACATTTAAAAAAGAATGTTGACATAAAAAAATTACAATAAGTTAAAAATTTGTTTAGATGTAAAAAAACAAAAATATGAATTAGCATAAAAAAACTAAATAATAGAATTTGTGACAATTGTAAAAATTAAAGAACATTTTTTTAATTTAATTAATAAAATATATAAACATTTTGTGACAAATGTTGATTATATCTATATATGTAAAAAAGATGCAAAATATAACTAAAAACTAACCAAAAATAATAACAATTAAAACATTTTATAGTAAAATTTATATCCTTTTGCAAATTACTTTGGCGAGTTCGCAACAACGTAACCTCATACGTTATTCTTCGTTTCTTCTTGAAAATTTGGCAATAAGATCCCCCACCACTTCACGATTCTCCCGCGATTTTCTAAGAACTCTACCCGGCATTGTGCCATCGAAATCCAGAACTTGAAAGTCAGTTACACCGTAAACTTATCCAATAAGAATAAGATCTACATTTTACGAAATTTAATAAGTATTTATACTTATTCCAAAAAATAGTTTTTTACTTTACTTTTATTACTAATTTTATATTTACAAAGTAAACTTTGTACAAAATGACTGGAAAAGGCGGTAAGTTGAAAACGATTATTTTCGATTATTTCTTTGTGTTTGTGATAGAAGAAAGAAAAACGCCTAGAAATTATTTTAAGTCAAGTAAATATTAATAAACATTAATAATTGTTTATCTACATTGAAATGTAGGTAAAGCGCGACTAAAGAAAAAAAGTCGTAGCGTGCGAGCTGGACTTACTTTTCCCGTGGGGAGAATTCATCGTCATTTGAAACAAGGCTCTTATGCCGAGCGAATTGGAGTCGGTGCTGGGGTTTACCTCGCAGCGGTTCTTGAGTATCTCACAGCTGAAGTTATCGAATTGGCGGGAAACGCTGCCAAGGATAACCGCAGAAACAGGTATTTTATTTTAATTTTTTTTCTTGCAAAAATGCATTGTCTTTAAATTAATTAAATACACTTTTTAATCAATTATTGATATATTATATGTTGAATAATAAATAATAATAATAATAATAAGTAAATTATATATAATATATTGATATCCCAATATATCTTTTTTTTTATTAAATGGGAATCTATTTTATTTATTTATTAACATTTAAAAGTCAAAGTAAAATTTTAAAAATTGATTAATTTAAATCAAAATTACTTAAATATTTGATACAAAATATTAATGTTTAAATTTTAATGTTACAGAATTGGACCTCGTCATACACAATTAGCAGTAAGAAATGACGAGGAACTGAATAAATTACTTTCTCACGTGACGATCTCTGAAGGTGGTGTGTTGCCGAATATCCATTCATCTTTATTACCCAAAAAAAGCCAAGTCGTCAATCAGAAGAACGACAAATCCTCACAGGAATACTAACTTCCCGCTCATTCGTATTTATGATGTTTATATGTATTTTTTATGGTTCTATTTGATTTTTATAATCAATTTTAGGATATAAGATTTTTTTATCAATTAATAATCAAGGATGTTGATCATCAAAATAATGGAGATGGAATTTTGAAATTTTCATTTCATTTTTGTGTTATTTAAATTAGTGTAATTGTATATTTTGTAATGACGTAATAAATGAAGATTTTTTTTATAAATTGTGTGTGATTATTATTGACAATTATTAAAATTATACAAACTAAAATTTAATTAAAAAGTTTAGTTGTAAATTAATGTCTTTTTTAATTTTGAACAAAAAATGGATTGAAATTATAAAATGATTTTAAAAGAAAAGTATTGTTTGAAGGAAACAAGAAAAGTTCTTTCACACAAAATTAATTTTATTTGCATTTACTTTTTGATGCGTTCGTTTTTTCTAGCATACAAATGTTACATAAATCAAAGACAGCTAAATAGAAGATTCCTTTTATCGCGATAAAAATGTTTTATAATTAACTTTTGCGCATACATATACATACATCATCGTATCATAATTAATAAACTCGCGATTATCATATTTTTTTACACTTTTGCTTTTGTTTCATATACATACAAATTGTGGCAATTTTTTGATATCTTTTTTCAGCAGAGTAAAAACACATTTTAAGCATTATTGACAGCTGTCAAACTTACACTCCATAAAATTATATACACATTGATCGTTCGATTATCTACTAATAATATCACACAATTTTACATAAATATAACTGGATGATTTTTCGTATCTATTTTTTACAAAAATTTAAGTTTTGTAGTTTCTTTTAGTATTCATTCATTCATTCATTAATAAAAAATTGCAATTTTTTATTTAATATTTATATTCATTATATTAATTATTTATATAAATTAGTTATTCAGTTTTATTTATTAATATAAATTGTTTATTGCAAAATGAAATAAAAATGGTAAAAATAAGAAATTCCACGGATTTAAAATTGTTGTGATTGTGAGCATTTTCAATATTAATACATTTGATTGTAAATATTTGTATATATTTATAATTATTCATACAATTTAAGTACTACTTTACTCGTAGTAGTAAATTACAAAATTATATTTATAAACTGTAATAAATAATATAATATAAAACGTTATTTTAATTTAAATTACTTTTTTATAATAAATAATTGATGAAATGCATCCATTGTTTCACTTTGAATTATAATTTCATTGAATGATTTATTCATACATTTATACATTGAAGAAAATGGTTGCATTTGTTGTTCATTCAAATGTTACTATTATTTTTGTCTCTGTTTTTATACAAATTTTACAGATTTACTTGTTTCAATGATTTCGTAGAATTTGACATTCATCATCTAACTACAAAGCTACGTAAAATTATTTACAACTTTACAACGCTGTATTTACATCGCTCATCTGTACATTTAACTGTTTCCACTTATAACTGTAATTTCGCTAAAAATCGACACTCTCTTTTGCAGTGATTTTTAGCGAAAAATTGTGTATGTAACTTAGAAGTTATTATGAAAAATGATATTCATATATACTTAATTACATACAAATATAATTGAATCGGAGATAATTGTGTTTAATTGTAGTTTTTTGATGTCAAATTGTATAAAATCACTTTTAAACATTCTAGTAAGACTTTGTACATCGTATACCTGTTGTTACATATTTATCATACAACAAAATAAACATTTTGAAAAGTGCAGCAGAATTTCATATTACGATTTCAATCTTGTTTATATTAAAAATAAAACGTACTAATACTCTCGTTCTTACTACAATAAACTCGATTACATATAAACGATACAAAATATAAGTCCATCCTCGTAATTTACAGGCTTCGATGACAGGAACTAAAGTGAAATTATATCTATATTTAGAAAAATACATCTTTTCAATTTGATTTCATCTAAGCAAAATCTTTAATAAAAAATTAATATCGAAAATATTAAAGAAAATAAAAAAACTGTTATAATTGTGTTACAAGAATTTGTTAAAATGTTTAGCGAAAAATAAAAAAAAAGTAACAAATTTATTACTATGTAATCGGCATTTTTTATAACATTTTTTTCGTTTCATTTTTTACTTCCTAAAATACGGATTTACTTTCTTTCTGGTACCTCTGCGTGGCCTCTTTTCGTTCTTCCGCGTCAAAGTACCACAAAGTAATCGCATATCGCGTTTTAAAAGCGGGCTGAACTTCATGTGGGTTTCGTCGATCGGACCAGAAGAAGAGAATTCGATCGAACAGAGGTTCAATATCCGCCACTTGATCCCGCCAGCCTTCGGGGAATATTCGCAAAAGTCCGCCATTTTTCTTGATATCCCAATCCTTGTTGAGGTAGTAAATTGCAGTTATGCATCGACCGTCGCGATTGGGATTATCCACGTGTTTTACGTAGTGGGAACCATGACCGGGATAACAAGCAACCATCGCCTAAAAAATAATCATTTTTAAGCATTTCATTTTTTATTCATTTATTTTTATTTAATTGTAATATATTTAAGATAAATGTCCCCGTTTGTGACATATTTGAACCGAAAAATATTTTTGTGCTTAAAATTATAAAAAATATGCTACTTTTAAGCTTTATTGTTTATGTTAATAAGAAATTAATTTGTAAACAAAATTTTAGAATGAGTTCAATTTTTGTTTAATTAATATTGCATTATGCTTAAATATTAAAACACACAATGTAAAATAATAATAATCACATTTTCCAAGTTATTTTGTCAATTTTTAATCCAACATTTCGTGTTAAAGTAAAAATTATTTTTAAACTAACGCAAACTGGGACATTTATCTTACTTCATTTTATTTACTTTGGTTAAAAGCAAATAATCAGAAACAATTAAAAACTTTCTTATAAAATTTTAACATTGTAATATTATTATTTTATATAATAATTGTTATCTTAATTATTTAATTAAAAATAACATTAAATGATACTAATTTCTTTTTGATTCAATGAACAAGTTATTATCAGAAACTAAAGAAATATAATATCGTTTGTATTCTTAAAAAGATGTAAAGCGAAAGTAAGGTCTTTTTTGTACTCTTTGAAAACTTTTACACAAAAAGCCTGTACTTTTGCAAAATAATTAAATCAGACTCAACGTTGATAAACCAATTTAATTATTTTAAATAATAGTTTTGAATGCGTGTATTAAATTTAAAAAATAATTTCTTGTACATTTATGAATTACTAAAGAGATTAATTACTAAAGAGATGTTATCTCTACAGTTCTCAATGGATTTAATTGCATTTCTATTTTAGCTTAATTAAGAATAGGTACTGGAGAAATTTAAGTTCTGTTAGTTATTTAAACATTGAAAAGTTACGAAATGTATGTTATGAACACAATTTCTCATTACACAAAATTAATGTTTTAAAAAATCTTCAAATTTTGAATTACTTTTTCATTGTTCTAAATAAAAAGTTATTTTCTTAACAGTTTCATAAATTTCATAATTTTTCATTGATTCCTTCATTAAACCGAAATTTCTCCAGCGTGATAATTATTTCCATTTTCTTCTATTATTTTAATTCGACTGTAAAAACTGATCAATTCACCTTCGTCCTTCCATTGATCATATATTTGCCCATCTTGCCATTATTAGGCATCTTGTTAGATCTTATAATAATAGCATCCACTTGGCTAATCAACAATCCAATATTCTGACAATCCTTTTCCCTTCCATCCAGCCACATAATCTGATCGCCTCGAATATTCTTCGAGTCGTTTGTTCCGGCTTTGCTCGACACCAACTGACCATCCTTAAACAATCCCGCGTTATACATACTCAAAACTTCGTTCAACACTGCGTTACCCTTTTCGGGGCCCAAAAAATTGTCCACCACGCAAACCCCATAACTGTCCATATCTCGAATCACATTTCGACAAATGATATTCAACTTTTCAATGTTGTTACGATTTCGGTGCAAAAATGGCGGCAGTTCGTCGTCCACATCCTCGTTTTCCTCGTGAGTAAAATTCGGATCTAGTTTCGTTTTTTCGCTGTGATGATGATGTCTTGGTTGATTGTGCGAAACTTGATTTACGATTGGCGAATTATTCAGTACCCGCGAATTGTCCACAGGATTTAACGCGGGATTCAACAGCTCTGCGCAGGCGCCTAAAATTGTGTGCTCCGAACTACCCTCGTACGTGATCGGCTGTATCCAGCCATTCGAGTTTTTGCGACGAATATTTTTCGGTTTATTACTACTTTTCGTTACATTTTTGTTCGTTTCTGTCTTCGCGATTCCTTCACATTTTATCAGTCCATCGTTGTCCTTTTGATTGATCACTGCAAATGACATTTTTTTATGTTAAAACAAATTTTGAAAATCGTATATATTATATTATATTATATTATATTATATTATATTATATTATATTATATTATA
>JABFPJ010004636.1:0-13397 GCA_022817425.1 Gryon sp. ZL-2020 | reverse complement strand
TCCATATATGGTTGACATATGGTCAATATATGGTCCATATATGGTCCATATGTATTCCACGTATAGTCCATATATAGACCATAAATAGCTATATGTAGTCCATATATGGCCCACATATAGTCCATACGTAGTCTATATACAGTTCATATATAGTCTATATATATTTCATATATGGTCCATATATATTCCATATATAGACCATAAATAGTCCATATATAGTTCCATATGTAGTCCATATATAGTCCATATATATTCCATATATATTCCATATATAGACCATAAATATTCCATATATAGTTCCATATGTAGTCCATATATAGTCCATATTCCCATCCATCTATATATGGTTCATATATGGTCCATGTATGGTCCATATGTGATAGATATATGGTCCATATATGATCCATATATGATTAATCTATGATGCATATATGGTCCACATATAATCCACATACTGTCTATATATGGTTCATATAGGGTCAATATATGGTCAATATATAGTCCATACATGATCTATATATGATCCATATATGGTCAATATATAGCCTAAACACGATCTATATATGGTCCATATATGGTTAATATATGGTCAATATATAGTCCATATATGATCCATATATCGCCAATATATGATTTCCTAAGTAATATATTGCTAATATATCTTTTATATATGAACAATATATGATCCTTTTTGCTAGGGTGTCATCTTTTTTTCTTCTTCTTTTTTGAACCAAATTATCCTTGTTAATATTGAATTATCGACACTTCCCGTTGAATTATCGAAACTTGTAATATGAACTTTCATTCGCTCCGATCAAGTCAAGTCTCAGGGTAATTAATGACTAATAGATTAAATCCTTTCAATTAGTAATTCCGAGCCAAATTCATTCATTTGGCTTTGATATTTCTCAATTTTGTGCTTCTGGTTCAATGATTAAATGAAAATAACTTGACGATATGTTCGGTGAAACTGCATAAAGGGTACTTCAGAACAACAGTTGTGAGGCCCTTAGAATGGCCTTAACATGGCCTTAACATGACCTTATGAAGCCTCAATAAGGCAAACAACTGTTAACTGTTTACAAAAAGTTTAAAAAGTTGAAATAATTAGGGACTCTTCTAACTAGGCATACATAAGGCCAACATCGGTAAAGCTTTATAGGTCATATTAAGGTCTTAATAAGGCCTTAACATGATTTTAACAATTTTTACTACGATGAGTTTCGTTGTGAGATACCTTTAATACGTAAGGTTATACTAAGGCCATGTTAGGGCCATGTTAAGGCCATATTAGGTTAATGTTAAGGCATTATTAAGGTCATATCAATGTATTATAGATATTAATAATAAATAATAGCCTTAAAGAGGCCTTAATAACACCTTAACAAGGCCTTAATAAGGCCTTAATATGACCTTAACAATTTATGAAATTACTGGAATATTTAAAGATGTATTTACATTCAATTACGCTTTATTTTATTTAAAAAATAATGACGAAAAACAGTGCACAATTGCATTCATTTTGAATCAGCATTAAAATTGCATAAATGTTTAATTCCATGGATATAACTGAATAAATAAAAAAAAAAGTAAATAACTGAAAATAAGAGACGCGAAAAACACAGTTTATATATTAATTTATAGGCCAACTGTAAAATTGAGTGCCATCTGTTTCTTATGCTTTGTTAAATAGGAATGGCATTTAGCTTTGGATATTGCAAATGATTGCGAGTATTAAAAAGTGCAGACAAAATTGACAGTTAAAATTCAAAGGCGAGAAAAATAAGCAAAGAAAAAACACATATATAATTATATATAAAAAAAGAGTGTCAAACGAAATTAGAAAGAGATATGTTAGAGAGAGAGAGAGAGGGAGACAGAAAGGGATATTAATCTTTCAGCGAGAAAAGGAGTTTAAATGTTAATTTTCAAGACAGATGACGGCCTTTACTCAGAATAAAGTTTGTTAGTTAAAAATTCGACTTTCAACATTTGGATGTCAAACCATTTGTTTAATATGAAAAACATATGGTAATGCTGGATAAAGTGTAAGTCACAATGAAACTCAACTTTTACAACTTTTTTGCAAATGGATAACAGATGTTGACCTTAAAATGGGCTTCATTTTAAGGTCATTAAGCCTTAAAACCAACATAAGGCCCAACCATGGCCATATTAAGGCTCAATAAGGGTATGAAACGTTAACCTATATATAGCATCCATATATATATATATACACACCACGACTTTTTTTCAAAAAATAATATTTTATATAAATGGTTAGGCCAATATTGGATTTCCACAATTATCCAATACCAGGTAGGCCCATACTAGGAATACCTAAATTTGGCCTTATTAACTAATTTATTTTATTATTGTGTATAAAAATAAGTATTATTAAAATTAGGATTGCCTTTGGAGAACCTTTTCTATAATCTTGGAAAGCCTTAATAATACCTTACTAAGAAAAATGTGAAAGGGATTGGATTCTTAATCACGTCATTTCCCTTAAATTTATCAAGTCTTTCATTTTTTGTTCTGATAAGTATTCATGTATCAGCTTACCAATACTAGGTAGGCCTTGTTAGGCCCATATTAGGAATATCTAACTTGGGCCTAATTAACTAATTTATTTATTTACTTTTCCTGTGTATAAAAATAAATATTATTCAAACTAGGGTTGCCTTTCGAGACCCTTTTTTATAATCTGGGAAAGCCTTAATAATGCCTTACTAAAAAAAACTTTTTGTTCTGATAGGTATTAATGTATCAGCGCAATTTGATACATCAACACATCATAGAAACCCGTATATTATACAGCGATGTTTGATTGAAACCCTCATGTATTCTACATATATATATATATATGTAGAATTTTATATATACACACACATGGCCAGCATAAGCACTTCTAATTTACGACGCGCGCCTTCGACAGTTATTGCATTTCGATGCTCGCAACATCGTGCAACATTGTTTATTTAAACACAGATAGTGGCTAGATTAGATATCACAATTCCCATATGTTCCAATAAACGACATCATTGCAAGACTGATAATATAATATATATAATCACAAAAATCGTCTTTTAACAAAATAAGCTAAACTTCCCAGTTTGTGTTAGTTTGAGAATAATATATCGACTATATATGGATCATATACGAACCATATGTCGGCTATATATGGATCGTATATGGACCATACATGGACTATATATAGATTATATATGGATCATATATGGACTATATCTGGATCATACACAGACTATATATGGATCATATATGAATCATATTTGGACTATATATGGATTATATATGAATCGTATATGGACCATATATGGATTATATATGGATTATATATGGACAATATATGGACCATATATGGATTATATATGGACAATATATGGACCATATATGGACATAATAATCATATATTATGAAATAATATAAATTGGCGAATATAAAGAAAAAGACAATCTGAATCGAATTTGAGTAAATGTTGTTATATAATTTGAATAGGAATTCGAGTGAAAATGATTGTTATTGACGGAGTGAAAATAAATTGGCAAAAAATTACATTAATTGGAGGGAAGGCCTTTTGCCAATGGGGCTTACATTCTGTTCACAATGCATGTAATGTATTTCATTTGGTTAACCCAATGAGGTTTACGCAAATCAGATAATTTGTTCCACGTATCTGACGATGGCTGAAAATATGCACAAAATTCCCACAAGACTTTTGCAATTGTATCGCGCCAAATGCAGCTTCTGATTGATTCTTTTAATTTTCGTTATTGCGATTCAACGAGACAGCGATGAACAACGCCAATTTATACTGCGTTAGATTGGACAATTATTCGCTATCCTGATTAATTTCCTAATAAAAAGGATCATATATTAACAATATATTATACATTTTTGATATTTTATATATATTTTCTATATATGAACCGTATATTGGCAATGTCAACTTGAAAAAATAATTCATATATGATTAATGTATGGTCATATATGCTCAATATATGGTCCATATATGCTCCATATATAGTCCACATATGATCCATATATGGTTAATATATATTCATAATATGATCAGTATATTATTTTTCATATAAATCATATATTGTTCATATATAGTTGATTAATATATATGTTCATATATATTTATATTGGCAATATATTGACACTTTACAAAAGTATTCCATATATGGCCAATATACGATCTATATATTGTTAATATATGGTCCATATATGATGTATATATGATCGATATATGATCCATATATGGTTAATGTATGATTAATATATTGTCAATATATGGTCCATATATGATGTATATATGATCGATATATGATCCATATATGGTTATGTATGATTAATATATTGTCAATGTGTGATCAATATATTATCCATATATAGTCAATATATGATCGATATATGATCAAGATATGATCCATATATGATCAATATATGGATAACATATTCTCCATATATGATCGAGATATGGTTAATATATGGTCAACATATAGTCCATATATGATCGATATTTAGTCAGATATGGTCCATATATGTTTAATATATGGTCAATATATGATCTTTTTTTACTAGGGTGAACGACGCGACGAAAGAAAAAAAAGAAGATAAAACAATGATCAAAAACGTTCGATTCAAAGTAAAGATCTCTTTGTGGAAATAATTAAACACCGGCTAATTATTTTTTTGTGTTACATGTTAAAATGTAATTGTCATTCTGCTGGAATATTCTTAATGTGATTAAAGTTTGATTAAGAAGCTGAAACCAGGCAAAGATTGGAAATTAATTATAAAAGAGCCGATGATTGATGATCACCAAGGATGATCAATCAAAGTTGTTAGACTGAATATAAACTGAATTACAAATGAATTATTTATCGAATATTATGGAACTTATTCAATTAATAATAACACTGTCTTTTGATAAGTAAGCTGTTGGCTTGGGTGAGCAATGCCGCGACTTTGTTGCATAATGATGTTAAAAGCCATTACTTTGGCATTACATATTTCAAAATGCCTTTTGATTCTTCAAATTTGTCGACTTGGTGTTTCTAAAGCAATCGCACCGGGGTTATGTACCTGAAATTTATCCTCTCAATAAATTACAATCAAGTCGGCGTTTTGATAACAATTGTTATATGTTCATGCATTATTCATTCTAAGAAAGTTTGTCGACGGTAAATATAGGCACTATTTGATTCCACCGCGATCTCCACAATTGCAATGAGTATATTATATATATAAATGACGATTATTTCGGAGCATTTCACTGAAATGGATGTATCATGATTTTTGTAATAATTACAATGTGTTTAGATTATGCGGGTAAAATGAACTTTATCGAACTATTAATCGATTATAAAATATCGATCATTTATCGAACGATTAATCGATTAACTATATCGATTATTTATCGAACGATTAATCGATTAACTATATCGATCATTTATCGAACGATTAATCGATTAAAAAAATAATCGATAATTTATGCAACGATTAATCAAAATATCGATTATATTTACAACGATTAATCGAAATATTGATTATATTTACAACGATTAATCGATTCAACAAAACCGATTATTTATACAATGATTAATCGATCAAAAAAATATAGCGATTAATCGAAATATCGAATATATTTACAAGGATTAATCGATTAAAAAGTACATCGATTAATCGATACAAAATGTCGATTATTTATACGATTAATCGATTAAAAAATGTAGCGATTAATAGAAATATCGATTATTTTGGTCGATTATTTCATCCGATTATCAATATATATCAATATATATTCAAATCAAAATCCAATTTTTTTTTCGCGATTTTTATTTGTTTTTGCTTTTTCATAGTTATTAGTACACTTATGTGTACGAGTAAGTATCGAGTAATAAATTAAATCAAAACAATATAATTATTTACTGTAAACCGTACAAATATGTAATTATTTAATTGAATCAATGATACGGCATGTAATGTTTATAAATTAAAATGACAAAATTCATAATAATTCAAATAATTCAAATGCGGTGCAGCAATTAATGATAAATAATTGACATTAATGTATACAAAATGATGTAAAAACAGTAACATTTATGATACCCAAATACTCGAATACTTATCTCGAATATTTCTAACGATAATTTTATGTTAATATGAAATCATTTATGCCCGTACATGCATCAATATCGATTGTAAAAGCGCAAATTGTCTCGTCTCAAATGTGTAATACTTTAATTAATATTGCGTTTTATTGATTTATTCTTATTCTTTGATTATTTACAATTAATGGACATTTCATTAGCGTTGAATCAATGCATCATAATTCAACTTGTATTTTACACTATTAATTTTTCCAATTCAAACACTATATATATATATATATATTTTCCATATATGGTCCATATATATATTATATACATCCAAGAATATATTAATATAATTTTATAGAAAAAATATATTCGCAATCAATTTTTGGTTTTGACAGTGTAACTTTGCTTGCATTTGATAAACATTTTGCTTTCACATGAACATGCATTAATCGCATCGTTATGTCGGTCACTGGCGATTGATAGTGAACATTTGACGTGCTTTTGTATAAATTCAAGCGACCAAACGTTAACGGCGCACTTTTTGACTTTTCATCCGTTTGATTTTATTCGTATATACTGATTTCACAGCACAAAATTGTCATCCTCTCTGTCTTCTGATTGACTCTTGACTCCCTTTTCATTTGTCCCTTTTCCCCCGACAATTTTCCCGATCGTATAGCGAGTTGACGAGGAGTCAACTTCGTACAAGTTGTTTGCACCAGTTGAACAAAATTAACAAAACATTAAACATTAAACCATTGCATTTTATCACACAAAATGTTAATCGATTAGTTGATTGAAATAATATTACGATTAATCGATTAAAAAATATCGATTATTTATCGAACGAGTAATCGATTAAAAAATATTAATTATTTATCGAACCATTAATCGATTATTTATCGAGCGATTAATCGATTAAAAATATCGATTATTTATCGAACAATTAATCGATTATTTAGCGAACGATTAATCGATTAATAATATCGATTATTAATCGAACGATTAATAGATTAGAAAATATCGATTATTTATAGAACGATTAATCGATTAGAAAATATCGATTATTTATCGAACGATTAATCGATTAAAAATATCGACTATTTATCGAACCATTAATCGATTATTAATCGAACGATTAATAGATTAGAAAATATCAATTATTTATCGAACGATTAATCGATTAGAAAATATCGATTATTTATCGAACGATTAATCGATTAGAAATATCGATTATTAATCGAACGATTAATCGATTAAATATCGATTATTTAACAATCTATTAATCGATAAATTCGTCTACATAACATCACTTTTTTCTTTAATTTGTACATTTTTCAATGATTAAATGTTACTTTTTTTGAAATGGCAAATTTAATTTTTGACGGGTATTTTGGCATTTGGATAATTTGATGGAATACATTGTGTGTGTCGTGATTTTGTTTGGCTGCGATAATGATGTTGTTTTGTTACGAAAATGAAGTTGATTTTAGAGTAGATTCCGTTCATCTACCAAATCCTCTAAGTGAAATTCATTTTATTTGCCGTCACTTTTAGTTTCATTCGTTTGCATTTGACGAAAAATGTTGTTCTGAATATATAATTTAAAAAGTTGATTATAAAATTAAAGGCTTCTGTTTTTCAGCATGAAAAGTCGCCGATGATTTCGTCATAATTTGAATTGAAAAAAAAAAATTAAAAACTCAGTTGAATTGTAAAGTAGAAATATATAATTGAAGATGGAAGCCGAACAACAAAATGACAACAAATTGAAGCCTCAAAAGAAAATAAAAGGACAAATTCATGCATAATTTACGAAGAGCCGGATAAAGAGGAGAAATATTATTTCGAAACTTGAAAGAGACAAGTTTTAAAATTATTATATTCACAATACAATTCTAAAGGTAAGTCATTATAGTTGATTTATATATCCAATTTATTATTTTATTTCAAGCGAACGGTATATATTTTAGATACACCTTTTCTAGTTTTCTATATTAAGGAATAAAAATGAGTAAATAAATTGTAAGTGAAATAAATCGTTCAATGTATTGTATGTAAGAATGGGTGATTATGAAAGCATAATGGTTTAATTGTTTAATTATATATTAAATTAATTTAATATATTATTGGAATGCAAAACAAACAACAAAAATGAAAAAAAAATTAAAATGAACAAAATAAACAAACAAAATAAACAAGAAAAACCAAAAACTAACAAATAAAAAACAAAAACATATGTGTTTGTTTGTCAACAAAGGTTTGTCAACAAATACATATTTGATAATCGTATAAAATAATCGACCAAGTTAATCGATATTTCGATTAATCGTTTTATGAATTATCGATATTTTTAATCGATTAATCGTTGTATAAATAATCGATATTTTTAATCGATTAATCGTTGTGTATATAATCGATATTTCGATTAATTGTTGCATAAATAATCGATATTTATTAATCGATCATTTGTATAAATATTTGATATTTTTTATCGATTAATCGTTGTATAAATAATCAATATTTTTGATCCATTAATCGTTGTGCATATAATCGATATTATTTATCGATTAATCTTGTATATATAATCGATATTTTTTATCGATTAATCGTTGTATAAATAATCGATATTTTTTGATCGATTAATCGTTGTACATGTAATCGATATTTCAATTAATCGTGTGACAAATAATCGATATTTTTCAATCGATTAATCATTCGATAAATAATCGATATTTTTAAATCGATCAATCGTTCGATAAATAATCGATATTTTTAAATCGATCAATCGTTCGATAAATAATCGATATTTTTTAATCGATTAATCGCTACATAAATAATCGATATTTTTAAATCTATTACTCGATTCAATTAATCTATTATACCACGAATCGCGATTAAATCGCCGCTTCATAACTGTAACTTCATCACAACATTTTAGTTAAAAAAATAACCATATATTAACTGTCAACACTGATTATCGGAACATTAAAAAAGATGATATATTCATACATTTAAAAGCACTTTTAATATGCGATTTATTATCAGTGAACGAACGCACAAGATCATCAATCTTTATCAAATCATCATGTCAGTTAATAATTATAATTTTCAGCCCAATCGAGCAAGTCATTATAAAACTATTATAGGGATTATGGGCCAGCAAATATTTTTCGCGACTTTTGATACGTTACGTATACACGAAAGTTCTGTTTTTGTTATCTGTTCAAATTTAACGAATGGACGTATTATCGACATTGCCTGAAAGCTCCAATGCAGCATTTTCAAATATCTATATGTGTTGCCACTCCGTGGCATAATAATAATAAATTACCATTGTGAAAATGAAAAGGAAGTGACCCAATTGTTGAGCTTACATTTTTGTTGTTGTTCAACATTTGTTTTGCAGCTTTTAAACATTTTTAAGAAAATGTTGTTCCATAAAATTTGTTGATGTTTAAACGAATTCAACTATGCTCGAAATTTTAAGAACATCACTCTTACGATAACGGAAAATTGTCCGTATCTTTACAAGACAAACAAATAGTCAAACTGAAAATACAATAACAAAAATACACATACTTTTTGTCAAGTTACGGAAGTCTCAAGTCTGAAGTGTTGAACTCATAAATGAGACGTCGCGAAAGTTTCATTGATCTGTTATATTGTGTTACAGCGTGAAGATAATGTAATAGAAATCCATCAGAAAACAGGGTCTAAATTATTTCGTACATATTGTAATTGGGAAATTTAATATCTTTAAGGTATACAATTTTATTACTTTAAGGTATAACATACCCATTTAGGATAGGTCTTTATATACCTTATAAGGTATTTTGTATCTTTAAGGTATAAAATACCCAATAAAGATAAGTCTTTATATACCTTATAAGGTATGTTATACCTTAAAGGTATAAAATATTTCATTACGGCCTGTATAGCATACCTATTAAGGCATATTAATGGCCCCGTATAAAATACCCATAAAGGCCACGTAATGGCCTTTATAAACCTTATAAGGTATGTTATACCTTAAAGGTATAAAATATTCAATTCTAGCCTGTATAACGTACCTATTAAGGCATTTTAAAGGCCCCGTATAATATATCCATAAAGGCTATTTTAAAGACCTTTATATACCTTATGAGGTATTTTATGCCAATATATTGGTATATTGGGTATAAATTGGCCTGTATAAAATACCTATTAAAGCATTTTCAAGGTCCTTTTTAAAATACCTATAAAGACTACTTAAAGGCTTTTATATACCTTATTAAGGTATGTTATACCTTAAAGGTATAAAATATTCAATTGCAGCCTGTATAAAATACCTATAAAGACCCTTTAAGGGCCTTTAAGGGTATTTTATTCCTTTGTGGGTATTAAAAACACCCATAAACGTCTAAAGTAAAATACAACTGTATACCCATAAAGGTATAAAACACCCAATTACAGCCTGTATAAAATACCTATTAAGGTCTTGTAAAGACCCTTTATACATTTTTATTTTACTACTTTATGGATATAAAACACCCATAAAGGCCTTTATAAGGCCACTTATAACATTTTATTTAACTTCATACCTTTATGGGTATAAAATATCCATAAAGGCCTTGAAAAGGCCATTACTGATATTTTATAAAAACTGCATTTAGATCGGCAACACTTCCCTCGGAAATCACCAATAAATAAGGCTTAATGAAGGCCAAAAGAACTATAAACGACTCATCTATCTATACATATTTAGGGCTTTCTTAAGTGGACCTTAATAGCCAAAAAAGAACAAAAAGCTTTAAAAAGGATTTAAAAAGGACACATTTCAAACCTTTGCAAAACCTTAATATGACCTTGGAATTTGGCCGGGAAAGTCTATAAAGGGCCCTGAAATTATTAACAGGATAAAATTTATTGTCACTATTGGCCTTGCTATTGCCCTTTTTAATGAAAAAACAAGCCTAATATTCGGTTAACTTTGTAAAATGCTTAAAATGAGTAGCATAATAGAACAATAGTTGAAAAATGCCTTCTAATAAAGCATTTGTACATTCTTTCAATATCCCGTGCAATATTACGTTCCGCTCGCTCAACCGCATGCCGCGGCAATATCCATTTTTCGATTTTATTGCTTATCGAAATCAATAATTCTGCCGACTGGTTTGGACGATGGATGCAAGTCTTCTCCCACGTCGTTGCGCAAAAAAAAAACTCGGTGGCTCCACATTATGACAACGCTTTATGCCAAATGACCGAATGTTTCGTTGACATTCTCGATTGAAAGCTGACGTTAACTTTCGCCACGATTGTTTGGCATTAACATTTCACGACGATAAAACTTCTTGTCGAGAAAAATCCATAACCAATGTCTTCGTCGTAATGGCCATTAGTCGAATTTTTTTTTTCAGGTCATAATTTGAAAATAAGATGACATAGGTGTGCCAATAATCGTAGAAATTCTTATATTAAGTTTTCTTCTTTTCGGTCGTAAGTTTACACTTGTAAAACAGTCGCATCAAAATGATTCTTTTTATTAAAAAAAAAATTCAACTTAAAAATTGACTAAAATGAAATATTATTTGGCAAAAGTTTTATAATTTAATGATATTATCTTTTACGATGATGAATGTTTTTCTTAAGAGGGCGCAAAACACCAATTTTCTGCCCTCGGGCGTTAAAGTTGTCTTTTCCGCTCCGTAAACAGTAAAATTATATTACGTAACAAGGGCTTTTTGTTCCCGAGATAGGTACAGTGATTTTACATACTTAGGATCGGGACAGGACACAGTATTTTTGCGCCCTAGGGCAGAAAAACCTACTTTTGCGACTTATTATAAAATGATATCTTTTATTTTAAGTAAAAAGTAGTGTCCTACGTATCAATTATTTTATGCTGCGATGTCGCAGAAAAGAGTACTTTTCCGCCCAAGCGCAGAAAATTCTTCTTTTTCGCCCTACGGCAAAAAGTGATCTTTTCCGCCCCTAAACTGGTCTTTTTGGTCCGAAGGCAAAAAAGTGATCTTTTCCTCCCAAAAGCAGAAAAGTTGTCTTTTCCGCCCAAAAGCAGAAAAGTGTTCTTTTTCGCCCTGAGGCAAAAAGTGAACTTTTCAGCTCTAGGGCAAAGAGGAATACTTTTGCGCAAGCGAGTGGAAAAGAATTACTTTTACACACGAGGGTAGAAAAGACCTCTTTTCAGCTCTAGGGCGGGAAAGACTACTTGTACGTCTACCGACAAGAAAGTGAACTTTTTAACTCTAGGACAAAGAGGACTACTTTTGCGATCGCAGGCAGAGAAGTGATTTTTTCATCCCTTGGGCAGAAAACACTACTTTTCAACCCTCGGGCGGAAAAGTGGTATTATTCACCCTTGTGCAGAAACGTGTTCTTTTCTGCCCTAGAGCAGTAAATACAGTTTACAGCGCAGTTTCGGTTTTTGCAAACTGCATTTACAGCTCCCTTTTGACAAAAAATATAACTTTCACCATGGGAAATAAAAGTAAATTTCGTTTTATACCCCTAGGGGTTAAAAATAAACTATTTCTGACCCAATTCTGGATATGAAAACAATATTTCTGTTTGAAATACAGTAATTTCAGTACAATGATTTATTTTAAAAGAAATATTGCTACGAAACAAAATCAAATTTTATGATAACTAGATTTTGTGTCAGAGTATTTGTATACTTCAGTAGTCGAACCTTAATTAAAAAAGATTCATAACTGTATTTACAGGCAGAATTGTTAATGTAATTGGACAAGAAATTATAAGTTAAACAAACTTGAGCGAAAACTTTGATTTTTCTTCCCCCTCCCTCCCCAAAAGGTAGAGAAAAAGAACAGTAAAATGGGTAGGGAGAGGGGGGGGGGGGTAAAGGGAATGACGCAGGTTCTGCTTTGAACAAATATAGAGCCTTGTTCCGCGAACTAAAAATAGCTTGTAAAAATAGCCAAAGGCGCGTATCAAGCGCAGAGTCCCCGATTTGGAACTTAATTACGAAGTTGAACGAGTCATAGGGAAAACGAGGCCGTCGAACTTTAATAAATTGTCGCGCGATTCGAACAAGTAAATATCATTAATTAAAGGCACCAACTCTAAGCCGGCCCGCCCACATATTCCGAATACATCGCTTTTAATTACAGACGCGCGCACACTCGTCGTCAGGAAAATTAATTCCCAGCTCAGGTTTTCTTTTTTTTTTTACTTTTTTTTATTTTCTTTCATTTTTGTTTTTTTTTTTTTTTTTTTTTTTTTTTTTTTTTTTTTTTTTTTTTTTTT